>JALBCR010001205.1:0-63956 GCA_030710515.1 Abscondita cerata
TCAGTAGTACTTCGTTCAGATTTGCATGTTGCTTAACTGATTCTATTGCAAACAGCTCATTATCTTCATTATTGGTAACGGTCTTTCGTTTTTACGTTTTAGTAAGCTACATTTCTTGTCTCAAATACAATCCAAAACCGTGTTTAAATACAAGGTGTTCCATAACCTTAGTATGCCATTTTTATAGACCACTTTGTGTATTTAAAAATATTTTTTAGAATGCGCCCTTATTGACCTACATCCCATGCTGCAAAAGAATTTACGAAATATATTCCCGTTTATGCATAAAGTTACTTTATCGCGGTCGTGACTCACCCTGTATATTGTATATAAATTTAGAAAAGATAAACGAATGTTATTCACATTATAACCCCTCAAACAGTAAACATGGTTTTGAGAAATACCAACTAAAGTTCTACTGCTTTTCGTAGCTAATTTTGGAAAGTAGATGGATTACAACACTTAGTTTGGTATGAAAAATGTCACTTTACATATCAAAATTAGAAAAATTTTTTTAAATTTTCGAACTTTAAAGTTGAGTATCTCAACTGTTCGAGATATCGAAAAGTGAGAGCATACTAGGAATCAGTGTTAAAAAATACATAAGAATCACATGTCAAATGCCAATCCATTACAGCAGGAACCTGCAGCAGACACCCTGCAACGACGATGGCAGCGACGACGCGCATAGAATACCACGATCTAGTAACCAAACTATAAGATTGGTTGGAAAGTTTTTTATTAGCTTTTTGATATTTTCTGATTTTGAACCTTCACCACATTTACAATTGATTGACAATTTAGATTTGAGTTGTCAGCAAATTTGATTAGTACGCTGACTAACTCACAATATCAAAATGTGCTTACCATCCTTCGACCCCAAATAACACTTTAACACTTCAAACTTTGAAATACAAAAATTATGAATACTTAAATTGGATTTTACGTGATTAAGATATTATTTAGATATTACATTAAAACGCAGAATCATTCTTTATTAATTTTCAGGTGATAAAAAGTCCGTATGTTTGATTGAATTGAAAAAAAACTAACAGTTTCAAAGGCATAATTTAGTAATTTTGTAGCAGCCCTATTACCAACCGGGATTAATTCTTTTCTATTTGGATCACTAGCCAGCCTGTAATTTTACCTTGACGAAAAAATGATCCTATATCAAAACAAGCGTTTGGCGCAAGAAATCCTCATCCCTTGGATACTAATAAGCATGAAAAAAGTTGACAAAAACAACCTATACGTTGTAGAGAAAAAAACATTTAAGTAGTTGTTTTCTTATTTAACATTGAAAACTAACTTAAATTTGAGAATTACTGTAAAGATAGTGTAACAGCCGAACATTTGATAACAAATATGCTTCTTCTTCTTTCCTCTCTCTTCCTTGAACCAACGCATGATATAAATTTAAAACTCCCACTAACTTTATATAGTTTATATTCGAGGAGATACTGTTTTGTTATTAATATTATTTTCCATTATTATGTATTTGTGATGTAAATGTAATGTAAAAAATGTATGTAACTTAACGGCCATTTTGGCTCGACAGATTATACTGATAACCTAATCAGATCTGCGATATTATATATTTTTTTGCTGCATTGTAACATATTAACTCTAACCTATTGAAAAAAGTGATAAGCTTGATAAGAAAATTATTGGTAAACCATCACAATTTTATTTAAAAGATGTGGAGTAAAATTTAAAAGAAATGTTCTCTCACACCATAGGTAACTGCAGTTCATAATTTTATTTTAATAGATTAGAGAGATGTTAAGTCCATAAACCTCTCTCACATGAAAAATACAGTTTACCATTTTTGAAATATGCTAGAAAGAAAAACTGGAAACTGAAACGTAAAAAAATTTCACTGACATACATTGTAAAAATATTTACACGTTCGCGGTGCTAGGGGACATTAGTATGCATAAAAGGAGTCAGCAATTTTGATAATGGGATCTAGGTGGGAATAAAAACCTAAAAATTCATGTCGTTGCTTTGTCGTTGTGAATGACAAATTAGGAAGAGGATGGAACAAAGTTGGGAAAGGCATTAGTAAATTGCCGATAACCCACATGTTGTTGAACGTAAGTCAATGATTTTTAATTTGCAGGTAATAATGTGATGTACCTACAAAAAATGTTATTTAGCTTTTTATTTATGTAGATTGGTTTTGGAACTAAACATTGTTTCAAAACCTGTTTTTAGAGAATTAGATTATTACATATGTTGTAACATAATGTAAGGTATGATGTCATGGGTTAAAGTGACCCTTAACATGAACGTTTGTTTAGTTTCATGTGATATTCCATTCAAAGGGATAAATGGTCTAAAGGTGCGTTCGTGTTTTTCCTGTAGTGTGAATTTATAAAAGCAAATTTTGCTTAACATTATCAAATCTATTAACAGACAGTAACGAGGTTTCTGATTTGTGGACTTTGGCAATATGTACCTTCTGATATAATTAGGACAAAGTTCTCTTTATGTAATGTAATCGATAACGCGACGGATAAATGCCACTTACATCACCCGCTATGGTTTTGTTCCAAAACCGATCCATTAAAGAAAGTGTTTGGCAAATAGTCCCATTACTAATAAGTGTATTTAATGATGTTAAGAAGTATGTTGTTTGTCAAATAAATTGTCACAAAAATAGAATATTTGCCCTTAAATTGATAGTAAGAAAACTAACTTCTCAATTAGAGGAAGTTTAGTTTTAGGTGATCCATCATAAACTTTGAGTATGGAAAGTAAAAAGGAAAATTTATATATTCTGCATCCAGGTTATATCAAAATCCGCTAATGTTTCATTAATTGCTTGTGACTTGAATGGATGCCATTTAATCAGACTTTGAGTAGATCAGTTCTAATAGTAACAAAGACAATTTAGAAATTAGGTTAATTCTATCTTGTCAAAATTTGGTAGATACATCAGTGGGAGTGGTATAGCAGACATACTTATTACAGGTTTATATGGTAAACATACAACACAAGCTCTACGTAGAAGTACTCAATATAGCAGACTTATAAAGATCTTTACGAAAGTTCTAGTATAGTCAAATGAAATTTGAGAAAACCAACATGTACACGTTCTGTAGTTTTAGTTTAGTTTCTCGGTTTTACAATTTTATTGTATGTTCATTGACGTGTACCAACAGTAACATATTAAATAATCCTCTAAAGCTTAGACAATACACCAGCATTGTTTGTATTTTTCTGTACGTCGTGAAGATTAAGTTCATTCAAATAATAAGTATGGCAATCGTTCATGTGACGTTTTGCGTTATCGCTTAATACCGGCTTCAAGGTAGATTTGTTTGAAATGTGTAATTCAAAAATTTACTGATTCAAGATACTTAAATAACAGACAACATATTATTTACGCTCGATTGTAATTAACTTATTTTTTCAAACTCCATTTTAATTTTATATTATCAACGTAAAAATCAAATGAGGTTTTCAGTGCATTCTGCTCGGAAAAGGTTGCGTTTTCAGAGAGGTAGTATTGGTAGTAGTATTACATAATAATAATAATAATAATAATAATAATAATAATAATAATAATAATAATAATAATAATAATAATAATAATAATAAGTCAGTTTATTGTTAATATCTGAAAGATCTACAAACGTCAAGTTTAATATAAAAGATTCATTTCAGATGTATAAGGCAAAATACAATAAATATAAAAATATAAAACATAAAATATAACACAATAGAAGATAAAACATAGTTACATAAACATATCTATACTTAACTTACAATTATAAAATTCTGACAAAGAATAGAATGCATAATTAATTAAAACCGTTTGACGCAAAACTTGTGCTGTAAAAATTCAAGGTTTCGAATTACATTAGGAAGTTTGTTATACAATTTTATAGCATGATAAGGAGCACAGTTTCGACTTCTTTTTAGTCTGCTAAAATTTGTAATAAAGTTGTCGTTATTTCGGGTGGAATAAAGTGTTGCATTGAATATTTAATGTAATCTTCTTTATGTTTATGCATCTAGACTAGACACTCAAGTATATAAAGTGAAGAAACGTTAAATTTGCAGTTGTTTAAAATAGTTCTTGCAATCAGATCTGTAATTCAGACCGCAAATGACACGCACTGTTTTTCTCTGTAAGCTAAAAATTCTATTTGCATAGGACATGTCCCCAAATAATACCGTATTGCATATGCGATTGAAATAGAGAATAATAGCATGTAACAGGGTTTTTCCGTCAATGACGTTTCTTAAGTTACACAAGTACAAAAATTTGTGAAGAAAGTTTTTGGATAAAATGTCAATGTGATGATTCCAATTTAGTTTATTATCTATTGTAATGCCTAAATATTTTATTACAGTTACCTCATCTTTGGGTTTATTTTTGGTTGTTAGAGACAATTCCATATGTTTGGTTTTAAATTATTTAGTTTAAGTTTATTAGTTTTAAACCAAGTTACTGCTTTATTAAATGATGTATTATGTTTCTTTATTAAGCTTGTAACTAGCAAGTGTGTATAAACTATTGCTGTGTCATACGCGTAAAGTATCACAGGGTCATCTCCTACGATGGTAAATCATTAACAAAAATTATAAAAGTAGAGGCCCCAAGATTGATCCTTGTGGTACACCAAAAGAATTGATTGTTGGAAGAGAAGTTGATTCTTGATATTTGATAATTTGCGTTCTATTACTTAGATACACTTGCAACAAATTTATACTTTTAGACGTATGTTACAAAATTCAAGTTTCTTTAGTAAAATATCTGGTGAAAGACAATCGAATGCTTTGCTTATGTCTAGGAAGGAAATAGAGCAATGTTCTTGTTTATCAAAGCCTTTTAAGATGCTATTTGATAATTTCATTACGGCATCTACTGTGCTTTTCCTTTTGAAAACCAAATTGCGCCAAAGTAAATAGACTATACGTATCAACAAATTGGTATAATTAGATGTACAACACATTTTCTAATACTTTCGAAAAATTGGAAGTACAGCGATAGGTCGATAATTATTGATGTCATTAGAGCAACCAGATTTTAGTATCGGAGTGATATTAGCACGTTTTAGCAACGTGGAACGCTCCTTCGCGAATACATTTGTTAATTATTTTAGTCGTTGGTGTTATAATATAGTTTAACATAATTTTGAAAAACTTTACAGATAAACCAAAACTGTCATAGCCGGGTTTATTACTTAATCAACCAATTATATTTCCGATACTTCGTTGAATTCAAATTGTTCAGTACGCTTTAATAAGGATCAATCATGGTTATAAAGTCTTTATTTGTATTAGGTATTGAGTCTAAGATAATTTTGGAATATTGCAGAAATGTTTGTTGAAATCATTACATGATATATCGAATCTTTCCAAAGAAGGATTTTGGTGTGACGATGTGAATTTATAGTTTTCCAACGGCTTTTGGTTTAAAAGAAGAGCTTGAAATATAGTGGCTATTAGCTAAGATCTTTGCGTTGCGCAATTTTGATTATATATTATTTCCTGAACTTTGTAAAAATACTTTTTTATTTCATCAGATTTAAGACATAAATTTAATTCCCGTAGAAAATGTAGTGTTTTACGTAATTCTCTCAAGCTATTAGTGTACCATTGATCTCGTTTTGATTGGATTTATGTTTTCGTATAGTTTTATGTGGAAAGCAGACATTAGTAATTCGCTGTAAAGAACTTAGAAAGAATTGACATTGTAAGTCGGCGGTATTTAATGTGTTTAGATGTGACCAGTCTGAGAAGATATGTAATTATGTAATAAAGATTGTCCAATTTTAGTTATTGGTCTAAAAATTATTTCAGTTTTATTTTGTTGCAATGAACTTAGATTTTTACAATTGATAACAATGCCGTTATGATCTGAAAATGTTGTATTTATGAGTGAGGTGGAAAAATTGAAATAACGTTTGTTCACAAAAATATTGTCAATTACGTTATTTTTCTTGTAGCAAAATCAACAACAGCTTCTAGACTAAATGTACCCAGTAAATCACTTAATGAAAGTGCTCTTCTATCAGAAGCGTTGTGAGTGAACATTGAAGTCACCACTAAAAACAATTTTTTGTTTGTATTGTTTGTAATATTAATTAAAGAATCATTTAAGTGGTTTAGAAAAATTTCAAAATTTCCACTAGGCGATCTATACATTTATCACTATGATATTAAGATCTAAAGGTCTATGCCGCAAAGGACAATAGACAATAACTTGGCAAAGCTGGCTAGCCCATTGGGCCAAAAGGTCCACATGTTTGACCATTTTAACTTATGAAGAAAGAATCGATCTTTCCGATTCTAGTAAAATTTTGTGGACCTTTATGGCCCAATGTGCTTAATTAAAACCGTTAAAACGCACACGTATCTATGCATTTTTTTATCAAAGCGCATGAAAATGCACGTGCATTTTTATACACTTCGAAATTGGTTTGCAGGAAGCGCCAACATTTGAATTTTGAAATTCAAATATGACTTCTATATCATTTTATAAAAATGAAATGATGTCGGCTGATGATGAGTGTTGGTGGAAGCGATTCTCATGATTATTTTTTATTATTAATGTTTAATTAATAGAAAAAGTGATTTGTGTGTAAAGAATTAAAGAATTTTTAGGCGCAAAGAGTCATTTATCTGGACAGAGTTTCTTCAAGGGCAGGTAAGTCACAATTTCTTTTAGTTTATACAATATCATGGTTAGGTTTAGGTTATCACTTGAAATACGCGAAGAATTAGTTTTTGAATACATCACAAGCTTCATTCACTCTTTGCAAAACTAGGTTCATTGCGTCAAATAGCATGATTTATAGATTGCTTCTGTTCCTCAAACGTAGCTGGTCTCGGTGCCTTCGGAGCTTTTGGTTCTGAAACTCTTAGTGCTTCACGGAAATACGCATCAACCGCATAGTTCGCCTTCCTATCTCGCTTGGAGGTTCGATCCAGTGACCAATAAAGGTTTTCTTCTTTTCTCTTAATCCTCTCCCTCGAACTTGTACACAGACTCGGTGGACGTGTCTAATGTAAAGTTTCTCAAGAAGATTCCCCAAGACCGGCCAACTTCTGGTTTAGCTCTTCCGTTTGGTTCTCAGTCTTTTTCAGGATTTCATTCATGTCTTCACCCGTAATATCACTATCTTTTGTAGCAAACACTTGATCTGCTCCGAACCGAATCATGTTCAACATATCATCCTTATTCAACTGGTTAGCTTTGTTGTCCACCAATCGACCTTGTTGAATGACGAGTTTGTCCAGTCTCAACTTAATTTCCGCTCTTTCCACAATCTTTTCCTCCACGATGCTTTCCGTAATAAATCTGAACACTCTAACTTGCTTCATTTGACATATACGATGAGCTCTGTCTATAGCTTGGAGATCTATTTGGGGATTCCAGTCAGAATCCAGTTTGCCGTTGCCAAATTAATTCCGAGACCACCTGCTCACAATCTTCCAAAGAGTTAAAGAGTTCCAGTAAAAGGAAATTGAAGAAAGCCCACAACGCGTGCAAATTGTTCTGAAGAAGTGTTCCTGTAATCAACAGTCTATTTAACGATTTAAATTCTTGAATATACTCGGACGACTTCGACTTCTCGTTTTTTGGTTCTGTGCGCCTAATCAATAATGACGTATTTCCAGTGGAACTTTTAAATACTGATTTCTCCTTGATTACTTTCCCATACGATGTAACTTCAGACGATGACGTCCAGAATCACAGACTTAAAGTCTGTGTATATTGAATACGTTTAGGCACCCCGGAAATATTCTAATGTATCAATATCTTCATATATTTCATTCCAGAAAATATTCACATCCCTTTTCCTTACCAACTTTCTTACTTTTTAGGGTGGTTCAACCAACATGTTGCGCGTGTTCGAAGGGAATTCGCAGCGGAAGAAGAAGAATTGCTTGAGAAGTCTGGCATCTTGTCGAAGGAAGGGTAAACGCTTTAGGAAATCAGTATCATGAGGAGGATGCCTTACATAACGCATGTTGCAAACGGATACGGAGAGAAGAGCATCGAATGGAAGACGATGATGTATGTAAAGAGAATGGTGGATGTCAAGAGGATGGTGTATGTGAAGAAAATGGTGGATGTTAACAGGATGGTGGATGTGAAGAGAATGATAGATGTCAACATGATGGTGAGTAACCACCTGTAGGTACTGGAGATTCTCGTGCTCAACGATCTAGTGTTGTTGATGTCACTCGTGTTGAAGGAAAGAGTAATCTGCTGATCAATCAGAAAGAGATAGTGCAAGCTTCGAACCAGGTGTCTTCCTCGTCTTTCTCAGTTCAGTCTCCGCGTCCTAGGAAAAAGTCCTTCAAGTGCTATAGTTTCCGAAGAGGCTCGAGTTGGACTTACTGGGGGTATCCGAAATGAACTTAGAACGGTATGTACATATCAATATAACATTTCATTTGAAATGTATTGGGACAAGTGAGATTGAATGAAACTAACGTAAACTAAACCTGTTACGTAAAAATGTATTGGGGAAAATGAGATTTAATGAAACTGGTGTAAACTAAGCCTGTTATGTAAAAAATGTATTGGGAAAAGTGAGATTCAAAGAAACTGGTGTAAATCGCAACGACATCGTCGAGAAGCAAAAGATTAAGCTAGATCTATTATCTATCACATCTACTGAAGCATGTTGCTAGATATGCAAATCAACAAACCCCGAACAGTAATGAAGAAGTCTGCTAGAACTGACATGTGGCTATCGGAAGAAGTTTGGATTCCGCCAGCTACTAGATGTTGCAATAGTCACCTGATCAACCAGAGGATCCTCGACGACGAATCCAGATCTCTTATCAAGCAAAAATCAACCGATGGGGCTTGGTTTATTAAGAAGAAGCTTTCAAGCTTTATTCTTCTCTTAACCAATAAAGCCAACCAACCCCACATTAGCATAAAATCTGATTAGCTAGCTGACAAAGATTTTAAGTTGCTGTTTGGGATTCAAAAGCAGGAGTTTGAAGACCTGTTAGGAAATATTCGTCCTCACTTGCGAGACAGCCGTCATCAATATCCTTAAGATGCCCTAGCATTACTTTTGATAAATCTCCGACTCGGGATTTCTCAAAAACTTCTAGAATTCTTGTTTGGCATGCCTATCAACAAAAAGTGAGCACCAGCATGTGGCGAGTGACTATTAAAAGAGTTTGTATCGCAGAACGTTGGATACGATTCCATTTCCCGTAAAGAAACTGATTGCAGAACATGACTCAGCTTATATACGGCAACTTTACCAAGTCCCTGTAGGCAACCTTATTCTCTTTCTGGATAGTAGGAAACACAAATTATTGACTGTAACTTATTGTTGGCTTATTTAGAAACTGTTTCTTGTTTACAGCTACATATATGTATGTGGAGAAGAGTGAAGATAATGAATTGCAGCGGAAAACGTTTTGCTTCGCAAAAGGTAGGAATTTGGTAAAGCCGATGATGGTGATTGCTCCATCTGGAAGAATCATCGCAGCATTGTTCTGATGCTAGACATAATGATGCACAACTAGCTTTAACATGGATAAGATATGAACTGTAATTAAATGAACTTAATTAACTTTAATATGTGTCAAAGTCGGACAATATTTTGATAATCCCGATGTAGAATACTTTATGAAGAGAGACAAAAGTTTTACATATAAAGCTCATGTAAAGCACGAGTATAGAAATTCGCACGTTAGGAGAGAGTATAGAATAAACGAATACCATTACAAGAGGACTTTGGAATTGGCAGAAAAGAACAAAGAAAAGGTGCAAAGCATAATGAAAAGACGGAGACTATTTTCCGACCAGGAAATAAGAAGAAAGTACGCTTTGTTCCATGTATTAAGCCATAAGACATGTCTACAGTAGCTGATGTTATTGGTCCTATTATAAGTAGTATGGGTATCATTAAAATGTAGTCATAATAAATATAAAATTCTTACTAAAACTAAAAATGCATCTGTGCATTTTTCATCTCGGGTCAAAATCCAATGACCCCTAGCGACAGATAATAGCCTGATTTAGGTGCCTTAATGATCAACGGTTTAGGTCTAATTACCGTTGTGAAACTAGCCTTAAAACTATTAGTTACCGTCTATTGTCCTTTCACAATCTTTTTCTAAACTTTTTAAAAGTATTACTTTTGTTACTAGATTGATTCTAGTCATTATCATAACTCCTCCAAGAATAAAGTTTTGCCGAGAAAAATACGTATCAGTCTTATAATTACATATTCGGTATTGAGCGATTTCGTGTGTGGTGTAACCAATGTTCAGATATACAAACAATGTCGAAGGGATCTCACGATTATTTAAAAGTACCTCTAACTCCAGAAATTTTGATTTAAGTGATTGTACGTTTAAGTAAAACACAGATAACATTGTATTAGCTTCATTAGTTAATTTAGATTTTTATTAGTGTTAAACCATTCACATTTGTTATTAAAATCATTGAGGTTTGGTTTCTTGCAGTCGTGACCGAAAAATTAAATCTTTTATTAAAATACCTTTGGCTATATGTACGGATTTAGTAGCTCTTCTTTTTAAAGAAAATTCAGCACCTACCTTGAAAGAACTAGTTATTTGGCTTTTGATTCAAGTTTTTCAACAAAAACTTCTTCATTGGGAAAATTTTTTCAAATATTGTGATATTGCTTCAGCACTGAAATCAATTTTAGTTCTTCCAACTTGAAGCCACACCGAGACGGAATGCACTGAAATTATCGTTGTCTCAGTTTGCCGTTTTATATCGGTAGCTGAGATAGGCGATTTGTTTTTAATAATTAGGTCGGCTGTATATAGCTTTTTTGGAGCTGTTAGATTTTGAGATTATTTTATTTGGAGTTGAATCGGTGTTAAAACGCTTATCTTTTGGGAATGATTACTTAATGCATTTTGAATTATTTTTGGACTTAGGGAGTACTCACTTTTGGCCTTCAATAAGCATTTACGATGTTTTTGATACTGATAGTGTATTCACATTTGGTATAAACAACTTATCTCTCAAATAAGAATTTTCAATGTCAAGTGCATTTGCTTTTTCTTGAAGTAATTTATTTGAAAATCTAAGCTCTTTAATTATTTCTTTTGGGTAAGTAAATTCCTTTAACAAATGACAATCTATCATTTACACTGCACACATTTCACTCCTGATTTTGCAATAGCACCGCACGCACACTTTTTTTTAGTTTTGAAAACACTATTTTTGTCAATTGTTTGACCTGGATCAAACAAACGATTTTCACTTTCCGCCATTAAGACATATTCACAGTGTACTATACCTACAGAAAAATAGTGATAAAGTAAAGTTCACTTTTTATAAATGAAATTATTTGTTATTGTTATTTGCCTTTTTTTAATTCTATAAAATCTAATTTGGGCTTTTCGACGATCACAACCTGAAGCCACAAAAAAATAATTAAAATGTAATTTTTCGTATCACCACATGATTTTTGCGTAAACGCTGTGTAAAGATGACTTGTTCACTTTAAGAAATAAAGGTTTGAATAAAGTAATGCTTTTCCCGGTTATTCCCAAATATCGATGTTAACATAATGCCTGATGTTGCACATTTCACATTATTTACATTATTACCTTCTATAATATTCTACTAAGGCCTGAGAGGAATTCCTTTTCTCATAACAATTGTGATTTGAACTTGACATTTGAAACTTTAAACATAGAGAAGAAAAAGACAAAAACTATTGGTGCATTATTGGTTGCTTTAAAGGTGGTTATTTAATATGACACTGTTTCTACCTTTTAAATACTGTTTAAATTAAAGAAAAAATAGAATAAATAAATAGTTTTGAAAATAATTTTTTGTTTGAAAACAAAAAAGATAGAAAAAGGTGAATAAAGTTTTGTAGATCACATAATTACCTCTTAATTAAAAAAGTTCTTTTCTCCTCAAAGTTGTCCACCACTCCAGAAGATGACGATTTTACACTCACTTACGTCCCGTTCAAAATCATCACACTGCTTACTTTACCTATCCCATCATGTTCTATAAATTTAACATGAAATCGTATTCCCATCAAGTCAGTATCATGACAAACAAGCTTTATAAAGACGTCCTATTACTTTACTATAGGAAATGAATCATTTACCAAAGATAATTCAAAAGAAAACAAGAAAACAAAAATCGGAAATACCAAAAACGATACTGAAGAATGACACTCAAACTTCTAAGATTCCAAAGAATAAACTACCGGATGAAGTGTCTAATTTAAATAATACCAAAATTATAAAATATAAAACTCAAGCAGTATCCTAAACCATCTTTAAAACTTTCGATCTTAACCAAGAAACGCCCCATGCTTCACTTGCAAGTGTTGCAAATTGTAGATTCAGTGTTTCTTTTGACCAGGCCTACAGTCGTTAATGCCCACCCTGACTTTGTACAAAAGAAACCAAATGTAACTTTTTGTATAACATTTTTCTAAAATAACTAGTTGTAGTTAAATTTTTTGGATAATAAACTGTCGACACAGTTGCTTTAATGCATATGCATTTTCTGGAGTGTTACGATAGCACGAGACGACATTAGGTGTCGCAACACTTATTGGTAATAAACTTTGTTTATAAATGTACATAGTTAATTCTTCCACTTTTTCTCGAAACGTATGTAGTGCTAAATAAGATATCAAACTAAAGTGGTTCTTCTTTCTCAAAACTAAATCTTTTATTTTTATTTAAATCCTGTTTGAAGGGCTGTCTGTCTGTCGTTACTTGCTTGTGCTTTATGCATAATGACTATAAATATGAAGCATAATTTGTTATTAAGCGTGTTTGATTGGAAAAAATGTTAATTTTAATTTTAAATTAAAAATTTGAAATCATATAACAATTAGTGATCTGTTTTTAAATATAATTAAGGTTTAAATGAAATTCGTTTAAAACTTTTTGTTTTCGTTTCGATAAATTAATTTGAAACTGTGAAATCCTTTAACAAGGTTTTCAATACCATCTATCTCATAAGTATTCTTGGCCCATTGTTTTCTAGTTCATACATCGTTACTTTGTTTCTCCAATAAAGAACTTCTATAATAAAACGGATACTATTGTTTCTTGTCATTTTGTCTTGATATCCTAACATTACAAAACGACAATTCCCTTAAATTACTGTTATAATAGTTTGAAAGCTAAAGCTGGAAATTTTATACTAGAAAGCATCATGTATTAAGTGTAGGATTTTGTTTTGTTTTATTTATTGGTTTTTATTATTAGTAAATCTGGCTGCAGACTTATATTTTCTATTTTCTTGAAACAGTATTTTTATGATTTAAAAAGGTAATTTCGCGAGGGTAATGGGTGAGTGAATTATGCTTCTTGTTAAAAGTAATAAAGGAGGGTAATACCAATTAGTAATTTATTATTCGTATACAAAAGGGAAGAATAAGAATAAATGAAGCTAATATCGTTTGGAATTCTTTGAATACCTATGTTGCACGTGAGAAAGTGCAAGATTGCTAATCCGTTACATAATAGGCCCAATAAGTGGCTCTACAAAATGTTGAACGTGCAATTCTCACAAATGAAACTTTTATATAATAACGTCTTTTTACTTCTTGTTTTATTCTACAAATAACAATTTGGAATTAGTTCTTAAATTAATTAATATGTTCGTAACTAATTGTATTAATTATATTTACGCAATTGTACCGACCCATTTTTATTACATAGTTTACTGTATTAACCAACAAGGTCTGAATTAATTGATTAAGATAGCACTAAACTTTTATATTTTCTTAAAATTGTGTAATTATTGATGGTAGGCTAATTTGATTTAATTTGAGTATCTAGTTCTTATGCAGTACAAACTTAATTTTTTTTTAATTTACAGTTACTAATTAATCAAACTAACTGCAGCGTGTATCGGTATCGCTGATGATGATAGCTTAACTATTGAAACACGTGTTCGAGTAAAGTTTTTGGTGCAAGTTTTTGGTGTTTTTCTATTGTTAGTTACTAATTAAATTTAATACTTTTTCCTAGTATCACAAGACGTTTACCTTCCTACATATTATACCATTGTCTTTATAATTTGGCTATATTTACCTAGTTTTTTTGTTTGAACCTTCGTAAACAATCATAATTTAACGGACGAAGCTGTATTATGGCTTACTAATTTGAAGGACATCTGAAGTTAAGAAATGTTTTGTATTCTCTGTCCTGATTATCTGTTTCTCATTATTTTGTTTGCTATTTCTTTATACTACTATTTTTTTCGTCATTGTCGTGGCTGGCTATTAAGGTGGATAAGGATTGGTATGTTTTAGTGGTTTTTCTAAACCTTGAAGCAAATATTTTGCCAAGACAAACCAATCCACAATTGCACACGGTTTGTCACCACACTATACATGTTTATACAGATCTTCTGAGGCCCATACGTAACACCTACACCACAATACAATAATGTACCATAAGTAAATAAATAAGTGTTAAATATTTTTAATGACTTTCTTTCGTCTTACTTTTTATAACATTCATATGTACCGTGTTAATAATGGATATTGTTAATTAACATTAAAATTTTAGTTGAAATACACTTCATAAAATATAGAAAAAATGTTCGAATTTGTAAATTTTTTATTACTCAAACATAAATTGAAACAAACAAAAGATTCAAACAATTACCAAACTATTTACTTTTTGTAATTAGTAACACATGTAATAACGGTGATACTCGATTAAAGTCCGAATGTAATCATAAACTGATTTTCAAAAAATTCGAACGTATTACTATTTGCAGACAATATGAAAATTCAAAATAATAAAGATGTAGAAGACTGTAGATTACTTCAGAATGACTTACATTCGTTTCCTGTTCTCAAAACTTATATTAGAACTAAATTTAAGTAAGTGCTCTTTGATATCATTCTATCAAATTGTAACTCCAATCAAGTTCTCATATTTCATCAACAATCATTATCTGAAAAGTCTAGTCTCTATTGCAGACTTAAGGATCATGTTTTCGAACAACTTCACGTTCAATAAACATATTGGTTATATTTGTTCCAAAGCATGTAAAGAATTAGATTTTATTTTTCGTTTCTCTAAACACTTTAATAATTTTTTTCAAATTAGGGAAAAATGTTTTCTAATTTTGACATGTAAAGTGACATTTTTCGTAATCAAAGTAAGTGTTGAAACCATCTACTTTTGTAACTAGTTACTTTTCTTACTAGTTATACGAAAAGTAGAAAATCAGTTGGTATTTCTCAAACCACTTTTACTGTTTGAGTTTATATGGATAACATCCGTTTAGCTTTTTAAATTTATATGTACAATATACAGGGTGTCCAGAAACTTTCTGACAAACGAAGACCAGAGATTCCTCAGAAAATTTTAAGACAATTTAACCCAATTCACCTAGTCCAAAAATGCTTTCTAAGGGAGCTAGAGCTCTTTGAAGATGGCGCCTAGGTAAATAGTTTTTTTAATACCTCCAGAACGCTTCTACTTTGAAAAGCAAAACTGGTATGCTTGTTTAGCCTTCAGAGATGAATCGATTCCATCAATTGCGAATTTCTAGTATCGGTCATAGGCGTCCGTTTTGGGTAGGTCAACGATTATTTTAACGCATAACTTCTTTGTCTTTAACTTTTAAGCATTTGTGACACTAGATTATTAAATTTTCAGGTATTCTAGTACTAAAAGGTACTCTTACTTTAAGTCATTAGGATACACCGTTTTCTAGAAAAATGGATTTGAAAATTTTTTGTTTTTTTGTCATTAAAGTTAAATTTATATTTTTTGCACTAGTTGGCTCTGAACTGCCAACAAAAGTAAAACCTACGTTTTCTATTGTCAAATTGTTGTCAGTTCGCAAAGTTTATCTTTTAATTTTTTACTTTACCAAGCGCCATCTTCAAAGAGCTCTAGCTCCCTTAGGAAGCATTTTCGGACTAGGTGAATTGGGTTAAATTGTCTTAAAATTATCTGAGGAATCACCAGTCTTAGTTTGTTAGGAGAGTTTCTGGACACCCTGTACACAATGGAAATATGTTAATATGATATTGAATTAAGCACGTTTACTCTGTTTTTTGTCAAAATTAGAAAAAATCTTGTATGTAACACGTAACGAAACATGATTTTTTCTAACGAATGTGATAATTGCGGGACCTCGGTCATGCGTTTCGTCACTGATTACATAAATAGCTATTTTGAAACTCCTCCTGCAGTTATGCCATTTACTACTGAAAAGCACGCATTCCTTCCTTGCCTACATAATAGCTATTTATGTTACCAGGGACGAAACGCATGATTTTTTGTAACGAATATGTAACGTTACGTGTTCGTCCCGCAATACCACATGAATTACAAAATATCATGTGACGTTACCTATTTTGAATTCACATTCTAAACGAGTGTGACCGAGGTTACCATGCTTACCGTTTTTAAACACATGTCAAAAACAATCTGACACGTGGCGAAAAATTTTACTTTTCGTAACTAATTACTACAAATGTAACTTTCAGTCACTAGTTACGAAATAGTGCGATTTTTACCGTTTCTTCACTTTAATACACGTTACATTAACACTTAGTATCAGAACTTGTACGTTCGTCTATTCCGAATCAAAGAACAGTGCAAGAAGTCTAGTTTGAACTTGTTTGCTGTGAGAAGTGTGATTACATAGCAGAAGCCGTAGGTACACCTCGCCGATGCAATTAATTTGTGTTTTTTTCTACAACGAGCAAGCGCCCTTAAACCTGGATTAAAGGTTTAGATTTGGTTTATTAGAGGAAGAAATTAAACGAAGAAGTACGATAGCGTTTGTAAATTGTTTAAAGAGAAGAGATGAGATTCCGTTAATATAGCTGCATTTACTGCAACTTGCAACAACACAGAACATCAGATAAATTTTTAGTATGCACATTTATGATGAAAATTTGCAGAGACGGGCTTATATGCAAGCAGGGTGGTTGTTATCAATCTGACAAAAGTGCCATGTTTGGGGACGAAGATTTCAAAGGTTTTGCTAACATCCGCAATATAGTTAAAACCAAAGTTCTAACACTGACGGATGCTTGCTCATGTACATTTAATGAATTAAGTATCACAGTTCAAACATCTAGGATTTATGTCTCAAGGGGGGAAAAATTAGCCGCCACAAAAGCGATAAAGATTATATTGAAGAAGCAGCTACAGCTTTCTCTTCGACCTAGGCAAACATCAGTATGCAAAAAAATAACTGGGAGAGGTCTTTAATTTCCCCTGTGTTACTTCTAAATTCGCAGCTTACGAAAAATTCTAAACAGTTTCTATTAGATAGAAGTTAAGGTACTGCAATCAACCAACTTGCTACACGAGTGCAAGTAATTTTTTCGTTGTAGCGGTCGTCGGCTAGCTGGGGTTCGTGGGCGCCAGAATCCAAAAAAAAATTTACTATAGCTAATATTATATTATTGCGACCGTAAAGATGTAACTCTACCGGATTCAAATAGAGACAAAAAAAAAATTACTGTATACAAAAAAAATCTATTTAAAATATAAATAAAATAGAAATTATTTTACAAAATATAAAATATTTAGTTTCCGTTTTTAAGTTAAATAAAATTACTGTTAAAAAATATTTATTAATTGTATATTTATGATTTTAAGCAAGTGAAATTGTGATTAAATAATTTATTATTATAAGTAGTAGTTATAAGCGCTTGTTCTCCGCGCTTGTAAATCGACAAAATTTCAAAGATATAAAATACGTTAATAGAATATTCGTATGTTTTCCTTTTGGTAAATTAACACTTACTTGCAACGTAAATACAGGCATCTATTTGGTTAAAATTTTGATAGATAATTTTGAAATTCAAATAACAAAAAAGGAAATTATTATATTAAATGCGATAATTCACATACACGTAAACAGCGTAAATAATACTCAACGCGGTGCTTCACTAATGGAGTAAATTAAGATTTTGTTGATATATGCAAAGTTAATGGTAATAGAAGAGAAAAGGCCTAAAAATTAACAGTTATGGCTTAACTTATCCAGATGTCTGGGCCTTTGTTGTGATTTAAAAATATGTATGTTTTTTGCAAATATGCTGACGGAAACTACTCTTCATTAAACAAGTGAAATCAAAGCCAAAATGAAAGGACAGAATTGCCTAAAAAGGAAAACAGCAGCACTAACAACAAACACAAAAAATGAGTAAAATAAAATAACATACCAGTGTTCACTAATCTTTGGCACAAAATTTTAAAAATCCACTAAAGAAAGAATGGTAATTTGGAATAATTAATAAAACAACTTTATTATACCGTTTATTTAGAAAAATATTTGAGCAACAGCCTCGTTAAACTGTACGTTCAAAGTTATTTTCACGTGTGATTTTTGATTAAAAGGTCAAGAATACCTGAACACGAAAATTTTTGAATTTATTGTTGGCTGCATATTTGTAGGCGAAATAAACGTAACAATTTTGAACGTAACATACAATTGTAGAAAAGTCCGTAAATGTTAATTTTAACAGTTTGGACATGTTTCCCGCTTGAATCCAAATTGAAATCACTTGACAAAAAATAACACTGAAGATAACATGGATATATAAAATTCAGACCAAACAAAAGAGAAGACCTTCGACAAAGTATAATGAAGAAGCATAATACGCGATAACCTCCGCAGGTGCTTATTGGGTGTGCAGAAGTTGCGAAAGAACTTTCAAGTTTAAGGATCATCAGTATTGTTTAGTATTGGAAATCTACATGTAAAATTTCTAATCTTTTGGTTTGAGTTTTCTCTGTCACCCGCGAACCGATTTTGACGTGTCGTGTGTCAAAATGTAGGAGGAAATGTCTTCTATCCGCTAACCTTTTTGACAAAGGTCACCTAAATGACCTAAAGGTCAACTCAAACAATGGTCTTCAAAAATGACCAGATGTTGTTTGGCAACCAAACAAATTTGTTAAATCAACAAATTTTAACAATTAAACAAAAATATTGAATCATTCGAGAAATCATTTTACACACGTTAATTGGACGCGCGATTTAATGTTCAATCAATGTGTATAACGTATAACAAAATGTAATTTAAAAAAAACATAAATAGTTTAATTGATTAGAGAATAATTTACGTTTTATTATTTTCATGCAGTCGCTGTATTATTACCATTTGAGTTACCCACCTAGTTAGTTCGAACGCTATACAAGATGTTTTTAAACGTATGCGAAAAATTAGTAGGTGGTTTCTCATCGAAAATTAAGAGGAGGTTTCTTAAATTTTTTAAACTCGTCCTTTGCTGAGTTATCTCCTATCAAAGGGTTTAATTAAAATTGGGTTTTCAATGTTTTTCTTGAAAATAGGTTGAGATAGAGTTGAGATAGAGATAATTCTTTAAATATTTTTTTACATTTCCTTCAGGGTTATCGGTGGTAAAATCATCTTGATGTTTTATTAAATTTTTATGTTTTAGAATTTGCTCATTTACCTACTTCTGTGTCAAAATAAAACCTTGTTTTGTCCGAAGTGTAACTCAACAGGGGCGAATTTAGGAAACCAATAAATAACAAAAAACTCCTCCTCATTTTGAAGAGGAATTGCTTCCTAAATTTATTTCGAATTTATTTGGAATTAATTAATGTTGGTAATTTACGTTTTTGTTTATTATTTAATTTGGGTCATTCATCAATTTTTTGGTTTATTACTTATTGAAATACAGTCCATTACCACTGTTAATCTCATAATATTTTGTCACAGATTACATCTTTCTGGCATTTTATTTTTAGTTATGCCGTCTGTCAATCTTTGTTTTAATTTTCCCCGCACCATTCCTTGTTTAAATATAAATTTTTAATTTAATTTAAATAAGAATTTGTATTTGTTTCATTTAATTTACTTTACGTATTCTAATTATCAACAATTATTACTAGGGTACTTGTTTTCTACTCGAAATACTAAAGTTTCTATAAATCTATATCTGTAACTTGTCCTTAAATTTCTCGGAACACATTCTCCACTTTTATAATGTTAATCTTCGATCGATAGAATATATTATTTACTTCTTTATTCTATATTCTTCAAATACAAGAACGTTTTTTCTTTTGCTACCAGATAAAAAAATAAAAGTATATTAATACAAAAAGCCACAAATAAGTTTTATTAAAATAAAGCAACTGTTTTTAACTAATATTAATAAAAGTAAGTAACTATTGGAATTAAAGGATATGTTACTTTTAAAACTTTATTTTATAACAAAAGCAACAATGCTTTTGCAAACTTACAAACCTTATATAAGAATCATTTAAGGCGTTGAGATCATGTAATGCCCAATTACACCTAAAGAGAAGTACTATATAAATAACAGTTCAAGTTAGTAGTTGAGAAAATCGTAAAAAACATTAAAACCATTAAAGCGACTCGTTCTATAGTTTTCAGGTTCAAACTACATTGCGCTTCGTGGCTTCTTTGTGCCGGATGTCATTTTGCAATATTACACGTTACAATGAACCTTTTGTTCATTCTCTCCACCCATCCATTTAAATGAGCTGTTATAAAACACGTAATACGACTCGTACTTGTTGACAATTTATATTTTATGCTACAACTTCAAGGGTATAATTCACTTTTGCAGTTAATTCGATAAACTTAATGTTCGTGTTCATAAAAATCATTTTTATCAAAATTACAATCGTGATTGAGAAAATTTGCTGAAATTATAATAAATTGGTAATGTTTTTCTAAAATTGTTGTTTTATTTTATCTTAAACCTTATATTAAAACCTACTTTCTTCGTTTGAGGGCACATTTTGTTTGAGTTTAAAATTATATTTAATTTGGGGTCTGAGTTTTGATTTTAAAGTCTGTACCTATACCTCACATAATAGAAAAAATAAGATTTAAACATACCCATATCTCCACTATAATATTTTTTCTAAACGTGGTGATTACAAACGGTTTCTTGTAAACATTCACATAGGAATACATATTGAGAACCATATTATCTTAGTTCGAAACCAAATTGGAGACATACCTGAAAGTAAGTCTCATTAAATTGGTAGTTTTTACATTTTAAATATTTAGAAAATCATTTCTCGGAAACTGAATTAACATGTATTTGTTGTTTAATAATGTTCAATGTATACTGCACTTAACGTATAATTTAATAATTAAAATGCTTGTTTTTTTTTCAAAGCACTCTTAATGAAAATGCCATAGGGATCTTAGAACAGGAACTATTGCTATATGTGTATTTGTGTACATACAAGCATCTCTTTGTTAAGAACGTCAAACTCGTTAATTTAGATTAGTTTATATTTTTTTTAGTTTGGGGAATAATTAGTAAAAAGAAAAGGGCAAAACATAAATTATTTTGAAATTAGAATGTACGCGTTAATCAACATATAAACGTATACGAATAGCTCTTTCACCAGAATCTTAAACTTTACTTGAAATAGACTAACAGAGCATTAAGAATAAAATGCATTAAATATTGTTTGAATTTCCATAATAATCTTAAATCTTACAAGTATATACAATTTGCTAGAAAAGTTGATACAAAATTGCATTTTAATATATTACGTTTTGAAAAAACACTCTAAACAAATTTATTTCCATTAATAGTTCAGTAGGGTAAAACCAAAAGTAGACAAATCAGAAATAATTACTACATTATATTATATTTGTGTTTTATTTTTTACGTACCATGAGCACTTAAAGTGTGCTTTGTTACAAAAATACTTTTAAAAAACTCTACAATATTTTCAGATGCCTTTTAAGAGGTCCTTAAGGATAAGGGTATCTTTATAAAGAGATTTGCTTGGAACTAATTTAAATAAAGGCTAATAAATGTAAAGCAATCATTTATACCTTTTCAATTCATTTAATTACCTTCTTTTATTTAAATTTACGGAAATTTTAATTGCATTAAATGTTTATTATTCTCTTAAAATTTATTGTCGTTGTTTTTATTTAATTGGTGAGTTATAGTTTATTATCGATTTTAATGTTTTTCATTTAGAACTAATCAAATTGGACATTAATAAAAAATATGTAATTGAATTGTATACGTTCAAGTAAATATTAGTGGGTAAATTTGTTTTTTAACGCATAATTGAATTGACAACCTATTTAACTAATTCTATTTATTCAATAGAAGTATGTAAAAAAAGTACAAAAAATGTAAACGACCACAAATCTTATTAAAATTTTAATGCAATGAAATTACATAAAACGTCGATGTTGATGTATTTTAGTACTTCTTTTTCTCGAATTAGGGAAATGTAATATTAAATAAGCATTTACAAAAATTACGTATTTCAACAAATATAAACAGGTATAATCTGTACTATTACATTACATCAAACGTGTTCAAAGATCATAACGATCAATATTGTACGTTTTATTTTGTTTCTTAATTTGTGGTAACTGCCATCGAAGGTTCATCATACATAATTAATACGTTCCTTTTTTTTGGCTTTTACAGTAAAATACATAATTTTCGTTTCTTGTTTTTTCAACGATGTTAATAGAATTTTATGGCGACGTAATAATGACTAATTTTTAAATATTGTAATAAACAAAATTAGCTTAATAAAACAGTTTATCTACGACTAATATATAATGTTAGTATTGTACCTCTGTTTTTTGCAGTATAATGTCATATATTATTTTCACAGGGAATAATGACCAGGATTAATGGTCATTATTCCCTCCTGCACTCCAATCACACAATTTCTGAAATTAAATCATGCCTACCCTAAAAACAAAACACGCAAACTGACAAGTGTCAAACGCGTAGTGTTTGTGTATCTATTTGTATGTGAAAATGGATGAAAATCAAGAGTTACCTCTACACCTCTAGAAGTTGCACAACTAGCTGCAGTAACAACATCTACCTTAATACCTAAAAATCGAAGTGCATTTATAATAAAACTTACGCAAGTTTTAACGAATGGCGTCTTCGAAAGAACGCAAACTCGTTTTCCGAAAATGTTCTGTTAGCGTATTTTGCTGAATTAAGTACACAATACAAACCATCTTAATTATTCTACTCAATGGTTAAATCTATGTTGAGTATAAACCATAATATTATTCTGGAAAAATATGGCAAACTACGGGCATTTTTAAAAAGAAAATGAGAAGGATTCGAACGAAAGAAGTCTTCCACTCTAACCCCCGAACAAATTAGGAAATTTATTGACAAAGCACCTGATCAAGTTTATCTTTTACATAAGGTAAATACAAAGACACATTTTTTAATTTGATCTATTTCACACTCGATGCCAACGCGTACTACGCTATAATAGCGATATAGCGAAGCCAGTTAGTACAATTTCTTACGGTTTAGTGATTAATATATCTGCACGCTTTTATCCAGAAGTTTTCGGGTTCGATTCCTAATTGCTGAATGGTGTTTTTTATTTCTATATTAATTCATTTGTTTCAGGTTATATTAATTATCGGAATTATGAGTGCATGTCATTCAAATGAGCTTTATGAAATGAACATAGAAGATGTAAAGGATTTTCAAACGCAGTTATTAATAACAATACCCAAAACTAAAACTAAAATTGTACGAACATTTATCAATAACGGTGCGTTTTACAATATTGTAAAGAAGTACATTGATCTCCGTTCGTCTCATATAAAAATCAATTCGTGTATTATAAATGATCAAAAATCGAAATGTACAATACAACGTATTGGGAAAAATAAATTTGCGGAGATTGGTAAACAAATTGCCATATATTTAAATTTGCCAAATCCTGAAAGTTATACCGGACACTGTTGCCATTCTGTGCATTGATGCAGGAGGCGATATAACCGGAAAAAACCTCATGGAGGTTGGAAGTCGCGCAGGTAGCTGAAGGTTACATCGATCAGTCCATGAGAAACAAGACAACTACGGCACATACTATTACTAAACAAATAAATAGTAATAAAGCCTCTTCTTCCTCTACACCAATTGAAATTCCAAATATTTGTATTGAGAATTCCTCCAAACTTATTAATAGTGCACAACCAATTCAGTTTATTAATTGTAATATTACTAATTTTAATGTTGTTAACAAATAAAGTTGTTCACTAAAATCTCAAATTAATGTAAAATATTAAAGTTCTACTAAAACAAAAGACACAAATTCCGTGAAGTAAATATTTTAGTCGTAGATAAAGTAGAGCTCGATACTACTCGCAATAATAGCTATTATTATTGACTTGTGGTATAATCTACTATTAATGTTATTGAACGTTTTCATAACTATTTTATTATAATAACGCCGCAACATGGGCTCAACATAATGGAAACGTATTCCCGTTTGGGCACAGTGTTGCAAACCCTGTTGCCTAGACGGTTGTGTTTACTTAATGCGTGGCTGTCTGTCGACTACGACAATACACTCGTTTAGTGCTTTTGAAATACATAGTAATATTGTGCTATTGTTTGTGTGTGTGCGTACTTTGAACATGAGTGATAACTGGCTGAAAAGTGATATACTGAAGCTCATTGAATTGTTTGAACAGGAAACTATTTTGTGGGATGTAAGCAGCCACAAGAACTCTAATTCTAGATTGGATGCAATCCACAACATTGCTGTAACTCTAAACCGCAAAGACCATGAAGTTGAGAAAATACTTCATACATTAAAGTCTCTAATTTCTTAGGAAATAGCCAAAATTGTAAAAGTAAGAAGAGTGGAGCCAAAAACTACGAACCCACCATTGTGGTGATTTACGTTTTTGATCAATACAGCACCTAACATAAAACATGAGCCAAAATGTTGGGCGCAAAATTAAAACTGCCCTTCCCACGACGCGCGCAACATGTGCCCAACTTACGCTTAACATGTTGAGCATAAAAGTTGAAATGGAAACACTGCGTAAGACACTTTAAACAAATATGTGTTGTTAGTACTTTTATACAATAAAATATATATAACACGTTGCTAGTAGTTTTAAGGACGTCAGTATTTTAATTTAGAAAGATGACACCAGTGATATTGCAGATTACCTGACGGGGAATCTCATATTGTAACTCCATCGGTAAACTATTCAATGAACTTTGTTCCAAAGAATTACATCATGGGCTGATCAAAATAACAAACATCAGAATTCCAAGCTAGTTACCGAAAATCCTATTCTACTCTGGACAATATTTTTACGTTTAAAAGTATATGATCTTATATAAAATGGGTGTTTCATATAAATTATTAAAAATAATTAAAATTCTATACTCATGAACCTTTTCTTCAGTTTGATGCAGTAATGATCTAACCCAAAGCTTTCCTACTAGTATGGGGATAAAACAAAGATGCTTGTTGAGATCACTGTTATTTTCATTTTTCTAAACAACCTTGGTACCTGTTGGGTGGTTAACAAAAGAATCAATCAAAAACCGTTTTGGTTCACTGGTGGAAAAGCTTGGTTTAATCTATAATATTCCTTAAGTGATTTACTAACTTATCAAATCAATGTAACCAGTATTATTGACAAAATTAAACCAAATTTTAATGTACAATATCATAATATGAAGCTCAACAGTGTTCCCCACCTATGGTATAAATAGTTAAATGTAAACAATAGTTATGTTTATAAGGAAATTGATAGAAGAACTGTAAGCCGGATATTTAATGTTAATGGGCTGTTCTACCGCGAGAGAGGAATGTAAAGATGGAGATTACTTACTTATGTGAAGAAAGATTTTGTGATTAATATCGAGTAACCAAATGTATTTCCTTTACGTGACAAGGCAATTATAAAAAAAGTTTTGCAGCTGTTGATGGAATACGTGTAGATAAGCAGTTGCACATGACATAATGCTGACTTGCTATTGCAAAAGAAATGGGTCTCAATGGTAATTTTCGAAGGATGATATATGTTTACTATGCTATTAATGCATAGTAGTATTAAATTACAATTTGTTTAGAATATGAATTACATACTTTCACATACACTGTCTTATCTTGGTCTCCGATGTAGACATACTTTTGGTTGTGAACTTCGTTTGTAGTATAGTAAAGTTTTTAAATGTAAAAACTGCGGGACAAGCTCAGTAAAATGGTCACATAGGTGAAAAAATAAAATTAGACGTAAACACTTATGTTACATTGGACAAATGACTGTCGGAAATTGTTACCATTGTTATTACCTATACCACGCAAAACCACAAGTTTTATTTGAGTAAACAGTGTCAAAACTTAAGAATTCTTTCAACAAATGTGTTAATTGTGATGTGACTACGACCCGCATTATCACATGACTATATTACAACATTTTGTTCTGTTACCAAAACGATTTTCTATATACCGAAAATTATCCATATTAGATGATAATTTCAATACACCCAACAAGTAGTGACAACATGCTGCTTGAATAGAAACACATATAGGTATAAAACTAATAACCATATTTCACAGAAAAACAAATTAAAAATAGCTTCATTGTCACTGGAATTTTACAGTTTAAAAAGAAAAATTCTACATCACAAAATTGATATCATAAAATTGGTAGAATACCACAAACACAACTAAAAACGCTAATTTCAACAATAGTATGTACAACCAAATACCCGAAATTTCTGAATTTACGTACCTATAAATTAATTATAATTATTATTAAAATAACAGCAAAAAATTGGAGATTTGATATAATATTCTGTCAATCAAAAATAGTTTTCTAAACTTAGAAAAAGGTTTATTGATCTGTAAAAAAGTAAAACCGCACAGCTCCTGTATGAACAACAGTGCAATTCTTGAAACCAAACACTTTTAGATAAATGTTTTATAGTATCGCTATTAAAGCGCAGATGGTAACCCATACAAATATGAATATAAGTTACATTTAAAATGTCAAATATTTGGTTGTACAGGGTGTCCTATTTCGATTTAATTGGAGGTTTCAGGTATTTCGCAAATTGATAGGAAAAACCGTGGCCCGATTTTTGAGACAAATTCAATGGCCTAAACAGCACTTCGATATCTCGACTCGTTTAGGAGATACAGAGTGTTTTACGTTTTATGCCGTTTTCTTTAAAGCTTCATAACTTTTTGTTTGTAAATATTTTTATTTCAACCAAAACATTTATTGTGCATTTTTTATATGCAATTCAATGGCGTACTCGAATTTATTCTAGCTTAATTTTTTTTTCAGTTACAGACCAAACATGCATTTTTTTAAATAGAAACCATAGTTGGTTATGACTTTATTGATTAGTTTTTTTCCTAAGAACTTTTGTTTATATGCGGCGCATTTGTATGCTAGTTTTTTGACACTTCACACAGTTGTTTCGTATAAATAAATGACCAAAAACTTATTAATTTCAGTAATTAATTATTATTTTAAGCAAAGCTTTGAAATATTAAATCTAATCACATCTATGTATGTTTCAGCTATTTAAACTCGTAAGACAACTAGGCGAAGTTTCAAGTATTAAGTCTATGGTCCACAATAATGTCAAACAGAGACAAAAATCCCTATTTTAAAAAATGAAAAATCGTAAATTAATCACTCTGGACTTAAAAATATAATAAAAAAAATATTAAAATTAAATTTCACATATATCTGTTGACTTAAATTTTTTTAATTTCATTAATTTTTTTGTAAAAACTACACTGTTTTTCAAAAAACTGAAAAAACAAATCGAATTAAAATTTATTTTAGATGTGCTTTAAAATTTTCATTGAAATAACTTGAATAATAAAAAGATATTATGGCGTTAAAACAGCCTTAAATAAATACAATTTTACAAAAAAATTTAAACTCTTTTGATGTGTAATAGAAAATAAGAAGAAGACGTGTACCACTTTATCGCTGCCTGTCCGATATTTACTGAATTTAGGTTGCGGTACCAAATGGTTAATAATTCTAAAATTTTCAAAATTTTTAATTAGGTATAGTAGAACGGCATGGCGGAATTGATATGAGTTAATATGTCAGTTGAATTACTGAGTAATTAGTATTTTGTTGGGTTCTATTTGAGAATTAATTTAATTAGATTTTTAAAAATAAATACATAGTAGAGGCAAACTCTGACGTTTTTTTAAATAAAATAACCATGAGTAAGTCTTGTTAACAATAATTGTATTATTATTTGTATTGTATAATGTATTAATGTATGTTGTGCTTCACAAAGTGGCAGAAAGAAAAAGGTACACACTTTTGTTCTATATATATTTTTGAAGGAATATGTAGTTTTTCAAGTTTGGACACAGAAAATAAGTTATTTTGGGGAATAGTTGAGAATAATTTAATTTTCTACTTATAGGGCACACATGAAATTTTTAGCGTATAGCTGTTCTTAATCAGATGTAAGTTAACTCCGAAGTATTTTGTTTCCACGTAAAATACAATGGTCGGAGAAGAAAAAGGTAGAAAATATTTTTTCAGACAAGGTGGCTGAAATTTTCATTTGACATACTGTTTCAATTCTAAACAACTCTTTAAATAATAATTATTTTTGTGTATCTTGAAAAATAAGGGTACTTTATTCTTGGAGTCGCATTTATGTTTTTGAATCTACCCTGTATAAGAAAGAAGATATTCAAATATACATTTTAAATTTGAAATCAAGCAGGCACTTTTAACAAGAATAAAATTTTCTGACAAAACAACAATAATTTTTGTTCCATTTGTGTCCAAATTTAGCCGGCACGGTATATTTGGTAACTAGTTTCCCAGTTTTTAAAACATCTTGCCACTGTTTACTTTTTTTCTTCTGTTTTGAAAATAATGTAAAGACACTTTTTCAGTTTTATAAGAAGCAGACTGAGGTACAATACAATACATTTTACATATTGAAGATATGTCGACCAAAAAAGGGTATGATAGCACTTTCTAAAGCATTTAGTTTAAACAACATCTGCATATAAAGATGTACAATTTAATAAAGAGGGTCATAACTCACCTGGGACATTATAGATTTTATAATTCCCTCCGTGTCAGCCACTCCAGATATATCTTGTATTCTTTTGGTATACGGCTTCACTTTTCGATGGAATTAATGATTCTCTTGCTTTTTAGCTTTTTCAAAATCTGCTCCATTATATTTGGGTAGAAAACACGTTTTTAACCCAAACACAGCTTGATAAGAAAGTTCTGTTTATAAACAAGTAACATAGCAACAACCTAGCAACAACAAAACTCTTATAATCAATGGTACTTGATTAAAATATACTAAGGAAGGTAATAAATTGGTACATTTTTTCCGTTTTAAAAATGAACAATATTTATTGAAATCGGTCAAAATAAAATTATCTATGTACCACGGGAATTAATGAGCGTTAATAACCCCAGGCAATTGCTGTCCTTCGGGCCGGAGGGCTTCGAGACGCAAACTTTGCCATCGATAATTAAGACCCTTATAATTCCCTTGATACATAAATAACTATAATGCATGGCGGCAACTCTTTCGTTTGCGACAGCGAATAGATTTATGTTGGTAGTTGGTAATGTGCGTAACAGTGATGGTGAGCGTTAACAAATAAATGATTAGTTTTTCAGCTTTTCCAAATATAGTAACCCTTAATTAATAAAACTTAATTTTCAACTTACGGTTTTAGTAGAATCATCAAGAAACACTCGACATACGCGATGACGGGTTGCATATGAGACCGTATTTTTCCAAGAGATGTTTTCCATGTATTCGTATTATTTCATGGATATTTGTTTGCGCACAACCCTTTGGACAGTCTCAAATTTGCAGGTCAGCGAACAGTCAGTTTTGTGAAATGCATTCAGGGTTTTGAGCAAATGAAGGAGTGATTTATTCCCGAATAACCGTGTTTTGGTTGTGTTGCTGTGATCTTATTTTACCATGATGTGGAATCTACCGTGTGTCCCACGGAGAACGCAACATAGGACTTTTTATTAAGGCAAAATATAGAATGGATCTACTAGTGTTTTGAAATTTTCAACTAATGCGAAGTCGGTATGTGTCTTTTGATTACTCTGAAGTTGCAGCAACCAACATAAATTTTAATTATTAGCGCAAGTTTTATAACTTTCTGCAATAATGAGTGTGTATACAACTGCTGAAAAAGTTTAAATGGTTAAATGGGTGCAGTGGTGAAAGCTATAAAAACTGTTCAGCATTATTTGCTGCACTTTTTCAAGATCGACCGATTCCAAGTGCTAGTACAGTCATGCGAGTATTTAAAACCTTTGAAAATACTGGCAGTGTTCACAAGCGGCCAAAGCTGGTGCAGCTTGACAGGTCTAACAACAACAACGACGATTGACGTACTAGCAGCAGTTCAGCATAATCCGATCATAAGTGTTCAACGATAACTTTATTAATAATCTGTGTTTTACTGATGAATGCACTTTTACATTAAATGGAACACCAAACATTCAAAATTACCGTTTTTGGAGCACAGCAAACCCTCATCTGTTTATACCAGCTCACATCCCATATCCCCAATCAGTAATTGTTTGGATATTTTCTAAAACCAAAAGGGTCTTTTTTATTGTGGGTACACTTACTGTTGCTATATAATAAGCATATAATAAGCATTGCACGAAGTTACTGAAGAGGATACTGTTGTTTGGTATCAGCACGATGGGTGTCCAGCTCATAGTGCTAATCTGGTAAAAGGCTCCTTAAATGATACGTTGCCCAGAATTGATTGGAAGAGGTGGTGCTTGGCCACCGAGATCACCAGATTTGTCTCTTAATGACTTTTTCTTATGGTCGTACATTGCCTCTAAAGTGTATTCAGAGCGACCACACATCACTGTCGAGTCATTAAAAGACATCAGGATTGTAGAAGTTTTGCTTTAATGTTCCGGCAAACGTAATTCTAATGTGCAACGCAATTTTTATAATCGCTTAGGGCATTGTTTAGCAGTAAATGGAGAGGAGTTTGAGCATTTAATATAAGCAGTTGATGGCTTAAATAAAATGTAGCTTTCACTTCTGCAAACCTATTCAAAAACCAAAACGGTCCTTTTCAGGATCACCAAAAATCACAAAAAGGATTTTACACTGACTTCAAAAGAAAATCAATTTAATTAATAAACATAATTTAAAATTCATTTTACAAAGGTTTGGCGATTGTGTGAATAGAATCATGTGTGCATTTGCAGAGATTTAAATTTATGATCTGAAATTTAGAATATGAAACAAGGAAAATAATTTAAAATACAAACATTATTCTTTTGTGAGCTCAAACGGGGTTCAAACATTCAGCTATTTGTCATTTTCAAATAATCACAACATTTTTGTTTAACTACATTTAGCTTGTACGACTCTTGCAAATAATATTCCAAGTTAAATCACTTTGAGGTAGGTACTAAAATAATAATATTCTTGGCCTATAAAACTCACGTCTCCACTTCTTTACCTTCATTGTGTTTTTAAACAAGTATTAGTCTTATATCGGAAGTTCTTAACATGCTGTATAAAAATGAAACTTGAATATGTTTTACATAATTATACTTTTTTAGGCACTTTTAATCCTATGTTACGTTCTTCACCTGTACTCACGGTATATCTTTGGACCCCAGTTGGTCTCGTAGAAAGCCATTTAATTTAGTAATGGTACTTTATGCTTCATAGACTCTGTTTCCTTCCATATCTATTTCAGAGTTAATAGAGCAAGTATTTTTTCCAACGTAGTCAAACATACTAATTAGCCTATTTATAGACTTTATTTGAGCACCACCATTTGACTCCTAAGAACTTTTAAATTTAGAGAAAATGCTCAGGCTTTTGAGTAAATGAGGCAAAACGAGCCTCCAAAATTGAGTTTCAGCTGTAATGCCGTCATATTTTATTTTACCATGATGTAGAAGCATTATTTTACCATGATTACTGCATATTTTACCGCAATTACTGGTTTCTTTTTATCTAAGTTTAGAAATCTAGCTTCATTGAAGAAGTTAGCTTAAGAACGGTGTTGCGAAATACTCAGTATTGCTTGATCTGCCCTTTCTTATTTGTAAGATCCCCAACAGCCCCGGCTAATAATGCGCAACAACAAGAAACCCATGAATATAACTTGCGATCAAGCTAGGCGGATTATAATCAGCGCAAAAGTTAAACACATTTGATAAGTTCTTGAAAAGCTCTAGAAATGATTGATTATTACACAATCAATATATCTCGGTACTGCTTCATGAGTAGCTAAAATGAGTAGAGCTTAAATAGAGTAGCCTCTTTTGACAATAAAACGTTTTTAAACTTAGTCGAAAGGAAAGCAAGCTTCGTGATTGAAATAATATATTTTCCTCTATATATAGGGAATCTTGGTAACTATAAGATCGTCAGCCTTATAATTCGGTTGTTGGTAAACATACAAAAAAATTGTTTACACCTTATTAAGGCACTTTTTAAGTAGAATTCATTTGTGATCATCTTTAAAATATGTTGTCATCAATACATTTTTGATTGACAATATATATTTTTCTTTTTCGGATTGTAAATCCATACCTCATTACAAAGATCATCTGATCATCATTTAGTTAGTTGTATAATAAACAAGTATAAAATCACATTAAACATTCCGAACTTATCGTGATTTTAAAAACCTAGATTTAATCAGTTTGACTCGGATTTGCGTTCTATTCCTTGGCGTAATTCACTTCATTTGGATAATATAGAAGATAAAATAACGTTTTTGAATGAAAATATAACTATACCTGTAGTCTCGTCAAAATTCACTAAACCCCGAGCTCCATGGCTGACAGAAACTCTTGACATGATAAAGCCCGAACTCGTGCATTAAATAGGTTCAAAACTATAAAAAACTGTACAATCCTATAATTTTTTATAAGCAGCTACGTAATCAAATCAACTATGCAATTAAACGGTAGAAAAAATCATATTACCGATCAACATTTAAATTTGACTCAAAAACTTTTTGGACAGAGTTAAGAAAGTCTGTGTTGCCAAAGAAAAATATGAATCATCAAATTCCTTCTGAATTTCATGATTGTAATAAGATCAATAATTATTTTTGCAATCTGTGCCCAATAGTGGAATTAAAAATAGATCTGATCTCGTTTCATTTTATAACACTCATTTGTTACGCCCAAACGTACGTACCTTAATTTCAAAAAATACCGATGAAGCTCATATTTTCAAAATCATAACCTCGATAAAGTCTAACGCCATCGGTGTTGACGGTATAAATATATTTGTTATTAAACCCTGTATCCCATTTTTGTTACCTTATATAACACATATAATAAACTTTTGTCTTAATCATAGTGTTTTTCCAAGTATCTGGAAACAAGCCTTTGTGTTACCTTTACCAAAGGTCTCGTCACCAAAAACTCTTACAGACCTGAGGCCAATAAGCATACTACCTACACTTTCAAAAATTTTAGAACGGGTAATAGAACAACAGCTTAGAGACCATCTTGAGCTTAATAAAGTTATACCGTTTACACAATCATGCTTTAAAAAAGGTCACAGTTGTACCACCGTTCTCTTAAATATTGTAGACGACATAATTTCAGCTACTGATAAAGGTGAACTTACACTATTAGTTTCATTAGATTACTCTAAGGCATTCGATACAATTAATCATTTTATATTAGTAGCAATGTTACACTATATTGGACTCTCAGTTAAATCAGTTTCACTGCTTGAGAATTACCTATCAGATCGTTTTCAGGCAGTCAGCATGCAGGGGTCTAAATCTGAATTTCTTAGAATACCCTCGGGGGTGCCTCAAGGGTCAATTCTAGGACCTATTTTATTTAGTATTTATATTTCCACTTTTCCAGACAGTATTGCAGAATTGTACATCTCATTTTATGCAGATGATTTCCAAATTTATGTATCTTTTGATCCTGATGATATGGTTAATACTTGCCGAGTTATAAACCAAGACTTACAAAATTAGCATATATTTCTGAACAACATGAATTAAAAATTAATCCCAAAAGTCTTCTGTCATGCTTTTTGGTAGAGTTAGAATAGGAAACGGGTAATTGCTGATTTGTGCATCCATATTGATGGTGATTATGGTGCCAATTGTATCAAATATTAAGAACCTAGGTTTAACACTCGATCCAACTTTGCGCTTTAAACAACATATTTCAAACTGTCTGAAAAATGCGTACTGCAGTTTACGGTTTATTTATCACCATCGACATGAGTTAAGTCGGCGAATCAAGGCAGTGCTATGTAATACAATTGTTTTATCGAAAATTGATTACTGCGATTCTGTTTATGGTGCTTGTCTTGATTCTCGCTATATACGGTGGCCAGAAAAATACGGACAAACGCCAGGTAGAACGATTCTTTGTTCAATTCTGAGGCGATAAATCTTAATCCAAAAAAGTTATGCGATCCTTCCTTAAGGCGCACGAGACCATCAAACCGTAAGATGCACGGCTAAAATTTATCAAAACCGTCAAATTTATCTTATGTAAAATCATTGTGGTGAAATTCAGTGAATATTATCCAGTACTTCTTCTAAAACGTTAACGTACTCAATTCCATTTGAGACGATTTGGAAGAAATATTGGTTAACAACTCGGAGATTTAAAATCCCCAACCAAACATTTACCGAAAATCTTCTCTGATGTCAATTTCTTACTACTTGGGATTTTCGTCCGCCCAAAAATGAAAAATATGGCTATTAAAGACGGCATTCTCTGTAAACAAGCATTCGTCGCTCCAGAGAATATGCAATAAAAAAGTTCGGCTCTTCTTGAATTCTTTGTAAAGATTGTTCTCACGTGCGCCTTAAGGAAGGATCGCATAACTTTTTGGATTCAAGATTATCGTCTCAGAATTGAAACAAAAATCGTTCTACCTGGCGTTTGTCCGTATTTTTCTGGCCACCGTTAGCCATATCAGGTTCAGATACCTACAAAATTCATGTTTACGTCTCATTTTTGGTATTAAAAATTTGATAAGATTTCGCATACTTTTAACAAAACTTAAAATGGCTTAACATGAAAAATAGCCGCTTTATATACAAATGCCTGTAACAAAATTTTAGCTACAAAAACATCCAATCTATTTGTATGACAAAATAACCTTTCGAACCGATGTACCAAGTATAAATTTACGTTTTAAACATAATATTACTATTCCAATGCACTACACTGAATTCGGTAAACGTTCTTTTTCATATTGTGTGAGTAGATATAACAACGTACCCGAGATGTTTAAACTTTTACCTCCAAGAAGTTTATGATTCATTTGGGCACTACATTTACAAAGCGCAAACTTAAATTATATGTTGCAGGAGTCCCGTCTTATTAATAGATTTTTTTGTTTTTTTCTTCTTCTTTGTTGTTGTTATATTGATGTTGCAGCTTACTTGTACAAACATTTGTTTGATGTTTTTGTATATTATACTATCTATTGTAATTTTGTTTTTTTATATTTCTAAACACGCTTTAAACGTTTATCTTGGAAGAGCAGTTTTCTAAGATTATGCAAACTGAACTGCCCATAAATAGTCATACATCTTTCTATATACTTTTTTGGGAATTAAAGTCAATTTATTATTATTATTGTTTTTATAATTATATGGCACATTTATGTTGAGTAAACAGTTTTCAAGATAAAATCATTTAAATTTTCATTCTTTCAATAATAAATCTTTTAACAAATAAAACCAACAAGAATAGATTAAAAAGGATTATGCTTAGGGTAAAGAAATGCTTATTTATTAGTTGTAACTATCACAAAAATTTAAATGCTCCAATAAAATATTAATAACTTTGTTTCACAATTTTTCTTTAACAAACTTCATATTTTCAGTTAATATAAGAAGTCTGTAATTTTATTTTTGGGCCTAACGATTAAGATAAATGGATTTAAGTAATTGTTTTTTAACCACGTTTCCTGCAAGTACATGAATTATACCCACGGAGATAGCAGTAGTTTTAACCATATTTTAAAAAAGTCTATCGATTAGGTGATGCTACAAATAACAATATAATTTTTACATCTGTAAGTAAATTATTAAAAAAAAATTCAAATTTACACTAATTTAGGGTCACAAACGTGTTTACAAACTTGAATGCTCTTGTAATAAATTGTATTTAGGAAAAGTATTAGAAAATTTGAAATTCATTTTAAAGAACATTTGCCGTATGCAAATACTCTAGTAAATATTCGGATATAAATTCTCTTGAATCAACTTTTGCTAAACATATTATTCTAAGTGGTCATTCTATAATAAATCATTCTGTAATAAATCCCTTAGAAATAAATTATTCAACTAAAGAAATCTTGACATCCTTGAAATTTACGTATCAAATTTTCAGATCAGAATTATTTACTAAAGGAACAAACTAATTTTATGATATACATTTAAAATATTAATTAAATAATTCGGTATTAACCAACTTTTTTAAATGTGTGAAATTGAAGTTCACACATAAAGACGTTCGCCAGTTGTATTTTTTTTAAATTGGTGTGTGTTTAATTCAAACACTGAAAATTTACGCCAGAAACAGTTCAATAGAAGGTCGTCTGTATCGTGACGTCATTCTTTGTATTAATAACATAAAATAGTAAATTAGTGGTGTTTACGTTAGTGCTTAGTGTTTTATACAGGTGAAAGTCTTTTATGTCGTGTCGGGTGTAAATAAGTATATAAAAAACACTGTAAGTTAATAAAAATAAATTATACAGTACCTGTACTCCCAATATTGTTGTTTTTAATGTATGAATATATATCCTTCATTGTCAATTTAACTTAATGGCGCCCTGTAGTAATTATATGAGCATACATTCATTTTGAAATAACCGGTGTCTATACCTGATGTGAATATGTATTACAATGGTATTACTTACGCTGTAGTTTTTACATCTCTTATCTCCAAGTGGAATTGAATCGATCGCATTCTTAATAAAGTCCATCACCATAACATATCGTATAGACGACGCGGTGTTTTAGATATTATTTTTAAAATGAAAATATTTAATTCTGAGCACATTATATACTTTTTGTGGTACTGGGGTTTCTTTTACGTATATGACTAAACAATGAAGTATAATTTTCTTAAATACAAATTTAATGAAAACACCCAATTATTGCTACTGGTTTTTAGCTCTAGTAAGATATTTTATAATCTAAAAATCTAAAGTCTAAATTAGTAGTAAATTAAATTAAAGTAATGGGAAACTGAAAATAAACATTATTAAAATGATGTTTATTTGTTTACGTTTGAAGTTTGTTATACGTTTATACGAAGCCTAATTTTGCTTAACGTCGTTTAGTTAAATTATGAAACGTCAAATGGAGCTTTACTATTTTCAAAGTTAAATAGCGCAAATAAAATTGCAAAGTTTGTGAAAAAAACTGTTAATTGCTAGACTTACAAACAACAAAAACAAACTTGATTCTAAAAACTAAATATTTACGATTTTCTACAAAATTGCAGAGCTCAATTCAACTGGTGTAATTACACTAAAGTTGCTTTGGTTTATTTTTGAACAAATCAGTGTATACCGAACTTGTTTGAAGTTATTTAAATAGAAATTGAAAAACACAGTTTTTATTTTGGCAAAATTCTTATAACTAAATTTTTCTATTGAAATGTTTTAAGGGTTAATTAGACAGATCCGTTTAGTTAATTTTTTCTTCGCTTTGAATAGATATTTGCACGCTGCGTTAAATAGAATGAATGAATAAATAAATAAGTATGAAAAACTTAAGCTTTGAAATTGTGAAGAGTAATATACGCTCTTGTGACAGGTTCTGTTAAAGATAAACGTAAGCTTTATTACTAGGTCGTCTTTTCGAGTCGCGGTTAGGCTATTAATCATCCTTAGGGCCTTATGTGTCGTACATGTCGCAACTCCTATCCCAATTACTTCCACATTCTTACTTTTCTGGTTTACAGTCTACCTAAAGCTTTTTATGCTTCTAAAATACTGTTCTATTATCCTTATTTTCTTTTAAAAACGATCCAAAGGTATATTTATTTAGGGTGGGTTGGTGGAACTAAGATAAACATCGCCAATTTTCTGATTCGTGTTGTAGGCATCAACAGATTTGTTGCAGTGTTTAAAAGCGAAAATGTAAAATATTTCGAAACTCCAAATAGAGGAATAATCTCGGTTTCAGTATCTACGCGTTTCAGGATTTTCATCAAAAGTAAACTAACGATAGTAAAGGTTAAACGCTAAGTAATAAGAAACACGTTGATAGTGTAGTGAAATTGCATTCCTTTATTTACACAAACATTTTAGAATAGCTCGAAACGCAAGTGAACTTTTATGACCCGCATTCTCTCGTCGCAATCCCATTATTACATTGCGACATCGCTGCTAGAACGTCGTTGCGTGCTTTGAGATTACTGGTCTCGTCCTGAGAACCCTGAATGATGGCTTCTGTATCTAAAGCTCACCAAATGTGAGTCCTAAATATATATTTGGCTTTGCGTTATGTGACAACGCCAACGATAAGCTTATAATACCCGTGGATCTACACTTAAGCAATACGATACCACGGCGAAGAAAACCCAACTAAAAACAGATTGAGTCCAATAATTTTCAATTGAAGGAATCACTTACGGAAATGCTTACTCTGAAAATGAAGGACAGCATTTTGAAGATTGCTGAAGGTACTTACATGATATTGGTAAAGTTATTGTCAAAAGCAAATTTCTTCAATGAAACGTAGAAAAAGGAAATGAAAAACTTTTAATGTTTTAGAGATTTCGATGCCCGATGCATTATGATAAAATACAGAAACAAATTTAAGTTTTTTAATTATCTTTACAAAAATGAAATCGTTTAATATTTAAAGTAGGTAATATCTTGAAACTAGTCTCACAAAGAATATATTTGCAATTTTGTAGAGTAATATGATATCTATTTGTAAGTTAAATTTACATATTATCAATAAATACAACTCTATTTTGAGTTTCTTTGAAATTTTCATTGCATCACTTTGTATGAATTAAAACAAACAAAAGGAAAAGATTATGTTTTCCCATTGTAATAAATATTTTTTTTCTGATTGTTTTATAATAAAAACTGTAAATAGTTACACAAGTTTAGTAAATCCTTAATAAGTAGGTATTGTATTGCCTAAGTTTCTTAACAATGCGAGAGTGCGTTTATTTTGCCCATTCTCCCATTCTTCCCAGCAGAACAAAGCTTATGAAAATATTTCTCTTGATTTTATGCATTCAGGAATTCAATTTATACATAAATTCCAAAACATGTTAGTAACTGACCTATGGCGTGCTTCAAATTTGATGGACATATTGCATTTGCGCTGAATACAAATAAATATAGTGATCCATGTAAAATCATTTCAGTAAGTTTTAGTTTGATCTCTCAACATTAAAAAAAAATCTTAATGCTTTACTTCAAAATTGCATTAATAATTAAAATGAATAGACACTTTGATTGGGGTTTGTGTAGATGCTTTTTAATCTTTTTCGATAAATTGTTGTTTTTGCTTGTGACTTTGTTTTGTAGGAATTTCTGTATCTCGAAAACGGCTACTCGTAGAAAAAGTGGTTCATAGTAAAGTTGCAGAGAAAACGAGATATTCACGAAAAACCAAAATTTCCGTAATTTGACCTTTAATAACTTGTTTTCCTAAAATGTTAGCATATGAGATTTTTCACGCATCATTTAAAAAATCAAACCGAAGGTGTATACAAATTTTCAAACTGGCCTCAAAATTCCGGATGAGTTTTTTGATCTCATTTTACTGCACTCAAATACAATGTGTCAGTATAAAATGATGTACACTCATGAAATTTAAAACTTGGACACCACAATTTCTGTAAACAAAAGTTTGCACATTGTGAAGCGGGCTTAAGGGTATCATTTACAATTCTAACAGCAGGTAGTCTCAGCAGGGGTTATCTTATAGAAGGACTGTAGAATGAATCATTACACTAAGCACGTTTTAGAAAATAGGTAATTTACGTTGCTTACTTAATTTTTTCTTTAAAGAATATATTTGAAGGTATCGCTAATTAAACACCATAGCTCGATTAATTATCGAATCAAAATTTTGTTTAGGAAATGTTTACAAAATAAAATTAGAAATAATTTTGATTTAAAAAACGTCTACAAGCAATAACTTTTAAATTAAATCAAAAACTAAACATGGTTATTTGGGTTGACTGATTATTACTTATTTTTAAATAAATCTAACCTACTAATTATTGTAAGTTATTAAAAAAAATCATTAAACTCTCTATTCATAATATTTAGTCCTTACAAAATGTATATTTTATGACGTTTCATTTTTTCTGTAGTTAATATAAAAAGTGAAAATAAAAACTAAGGCAATTCTTATTGTCAACGTATATATTTAGTTTTTGACAAGAATTTATTACATAATTATAATTAAGATACCAAGTTATAGTTTAAAATTAAATGAAAACGTTTTTTTAAATAAAGGTATTACTATATAAATAAATATAAGAAATCAATAATGGGTGTGACCTCCATTATTATTGATACATTCTTGGAGGCGTCTGCTCATTGACGCTATCAAGGTATCAATATAATTAATATTAATCGTTTCCCATGCGGTATCAATGGCTGCAATTAGTGCATTACGGTTTACTGGTATAAAATTTGGCCCTTGTTGTCTTCGGATAACAGCAAGTATTCGAGCCCAAACATTTTCGATAATGTTAAAATCTGGGCTTTTGCTGGCCAGGGTAACAGCTCCAAGTTATTTGCTTGTATCCAGTTGCGCACAACCTGCGAAGTATAGGGTCATCATATCCCGATAGTTAATTATCGAATGTTCCAAGAAAATATGTGTAAATAGTAAATGGAATCTACTAACGTAACGTTAAGTCGTTAATTATAGTTACATAACTCTCCTTTCATAAGATATAGTTCATATTAATATGCTTATTGTAAAGCTTCGTACACACCTGAACAACAAACCGAGGAACAAACAGAACAACGAACCGAACGGCAATCGGAACATTAATTTGGACGGTGCTACGTACGAATTTTAGAACAGATTCGCAAGTCCTGATTGTTCCACGAACGGTTTGCGGCGTTCCCGCAACTTGTCGGTTTTTCTCCGACATCAAAGAAAATGCGCGCGAATGCGTTTGCAGGTTTGGACGAATCTAAACAAAACGGCGAACAAACTTATGCGGGAGAATTAAATTATTTATTTTTGTCCTCCCTTTTGTGGGTTTGTTGTGTTTTAGGTAATATTATGGAGTTGACAGAAGAAAAATGTTTTAAATTAATCAGTGTTTAAGAATGCAAGAAAAAATGATGTCCCTATTAGCATCATTTGGGCGGGAAATTTCCAAAATAAAAAAAAGCGAAGTAAATTATAATTTTTTACTCTTCTTTGTGCGTAAAAATTTGGTTGGCACTATCTTCTTGTTTTCCGCAATTTTCTCTTCTCAATAATAAATATATATGAACTGAAAACTACTGAAAATAATTATGGGAACAGCACAAACGTTCCGTTTGTTGTTCGGATTGTGGAAATCATAAAAGATCGTTTGTCGTTCTGTTTGACTTTCGGTTCGTTGTTATGTTTGTTGCTCGGTTTGTTGTTCAGGTGTGTACGAAGCTTTACAACTTAAGCAACAATTTTTGGCGAATAAAGATTAGTTTGTGATGTAATATTAGAAACACAAATTTATATCATATCAAATTTATGACAACTTAAAACCAAGAACGTGTATGTTATTGCTAAGAAATTATTAAGGAAAAAGCGCAATTGCAGTGTAAATATTTATAATTAGATATTTTCGAAAGTTTATAAGTCCTCTATTGTAATCTTAATACTTAAAGAAAATCCTGTCCATTAGCATTATAAGGAAATGGCTTTTACTTTATGAATAAGTTTCAATAACAATAGAATATCCTTGCTTGTTTAATTTACTTCCTTTGAGTCATATTGCTCTAAGGGTTGTTACATTGGTCATTAGAAGTATGTAATAAATAAACAATTACCTACTGTTTGAGAAGGGTAGTGTGAACCAATAAATAAAGTAAGAAATGTAAATTCCATTTTAGTTTAAAATTTCAAGTGTTGTGAAAATGCCACCTCATCTCGGTGCTGATTTGAAAGCGCGGATTGTTTCGGAATTAGCGGCGGGCCGTAGCGTGCGTGAAATTTCACGTATGTTAGATATACCAAAAAGCACCGTAGGGCATTACCGAGTAAAATGGAATCTTGAACACACTTTGGAAAGAGCCATCGGAAGTGGTAGACCTAAAGTATCTACACGTGCTCAAGATCTCGAGTTGTTTCATTACGTAACAGAACAACCATTTGCTACATACTCCAGGGCTATAGCAGATACACATTTTCCGGATGCCGTATAACTGCACAAAAAGATTAAAGGAGATGGGAATAAAGAAGTATAATGCTGCTGCGAAAGAAGTTCTCAGTGACGAAAATATGAGACGTCGTCTGGAATTTGCAAGGCGATATGTGAACGAACCTTTGGAATTTTGGAATCGAGTGATTTTTAGCGACGAAAAACGTTCAATAGCCGCAACGATGGACCACTAAAAGTTTTTAGAATGGAAGGAACTCGTTACGAAAATAATCACATATGTCCTAAAAACGAAGTGGTTATTTTTCTGTGAATGTGTGGGGTTGGGTTAGCGCGCGGGTCCAGGAGTTTGTTGGGCTATCGATGGACGTCTTGATTCTGCTGCGTATTTAGATATTTTGGAAACTATTATGAAACCTTCAGTCGAAGTGTTTTATCCAGACGAAGATTATATTTTCCAACAAGTAAGTATTCTTATTTCACTATACTTTCTCCAAAAATAGTTCGGGATCTGTTGAATTAACATTTTCATAATGTATTTTTGTTGTTAAAGGACAACGCCCTATTCATACTTCGCGGGTTGTGCGCAATTGGATACGAAAATAACTTGGAGCTGTTACCCTGGCCAGCAAAAGCCCAGATTTTAACATTATCGAAAATGTTTGGGCTCGAATACTTGCTGTTATCCGAAGACAACAAGGGCCAAATTTTATACCAGTAAACCGTAATGCACTAATTGCAGCCATTGATACCGCATGGGAAACGATTAATATTAATTATATTGATACCTTGATAGCGTCAATGAGCAGACGCCTCCAAGAATGTATCAATAATAATGGAGGTCACACCCATTATTGATTTCTTATATTTATTTATATAGTAATACCTTTATTTAAAAAAAAAGTTTTCATTTAATTTTAAACTATAACTTGGTATCTTAATTATAATTATGTAATAAATTCTTGTCAAAAACTAAATATATACGTTGACAATAAGAATTGCCTTAGTTTTTATTTTCACTTTTTATATTAACTACAGAAAAAATGAAACGTCATAAAATATACATTTTGTAAGGACTAAATATTATGAATAGAGAGTTTAATGATTTTTTTTAATAACTTACAATAATTAGTAGGTTAGATTTATTTAAAAATAAGTAATAATCAGTCAACCCAAATAACCATGTTTAGTTTTTGATTTAATTTAAAAGTTATTGCTTGTAGACGTTTTTAAATCAAAATTATTTTTTATTTAGCAATCAAAAAACCAATAAAACGCAGGATGTTCCATAAGAAAAATATAACTTTGATGCGCCACACTTTTTGGGACATACTGTATGCTTCATAATAATTTAAAATATAACATTTATCATCTAGCAAACTACTAAAAAAACTAAACTTGTAAAACTTTTTACAGTTTCGCTATAAATCATTGTCCCGTTGGTAGTGATGTAGTTTTAGTTGGGCGAATAGAATTTTTGAATTGAATTTGAGTTTTTACTCAACCATTTTATTAAGATTGAAGGGTAAGATATTAGTCGTTTTTACTCATAAAGCGCTTTAAAACTGTAGGTATTTTTTTACAAGAACTCACGTTTTTAGGTTTTTGTGGGATTTTATTCACTCATCTCGTTGCACCTTTTATTGTTGCGTCTGTACATATGCAATTTGTATACAGGGTGAATTTCGATATAGGAACATAAACCCTTAAACGACTTAGTTGCTGAGATAAAGGGTGTGAATAAAAATTTATGCTCCAGTGGCGTAAAAATAGGAGGGTAAAAGTTGTCGTTTACCTTTATAGAGCGGCACTGGCTAATTTTTTGGAAAGTTAGTTTATGTCAAAATATGACTTTCTTGAAGACCATATTGGTCACCAAATTTGAAAAAAAAATTTTAAAGGCATTTTTGATTTATTTCAAAATTTTATTTTAAACTCTCAATACCCTGTATCTCAGCAACTAAACCGTTTAAGGGTTGATGTTCCTATATCAAAACTCACAAACTTACGAGTACTCTCTGGGGTACAGTGTTGTCAGTCAAATATAGAAGCACCCTGTATATTATCATAAATATATGCGTCGTGGATATTTGTACTATCTGTATTCCTCTCAGTTTCATTTGTTGCAACTTGTATTAAAGATCTATTAGATCTATTAGGTTTTGAGCTAATTTAACAAACCAAGCGTTTTACGCAGAATTCCACATCGTTCTTATTTTAACAAACGTGTAAAAGTATCGAAAGTGTGGTGCAACCTCTCAACTTAACAATTTTGATAGAAAAAGTGAAAAAAATTGTTATAGGAAAAAAATCAACATTTAAGAACAATTGTTAAATGTATCTAATTGGTAAGCCATTAATAGGAATGCTACCTGCTACCTACTACCATTCCTACGTCTGCATATTTTTTTCCACCTTGTATATACAAATATATTTAAAAATTTTGTGACAAAGATATGTATTTGTATTTTGCTCGTACTTTGAGTGGCTGAAGTATTGGGTAGTGTTCTCTAAGATAGAGATTTGTTATATCTGAAAATTTTGAATGAAACTTGTCATTTGGCTGAGATAAGCACGTGGCTATAAATTAAAGAAAAGTTAAACCCGCTCTGTTCCATATTTACAGCAGAAGCAGTAGCAATTTCCTTGGCCTTAAACTGGGCTCTAGAAATAAGAAACACCAGTATCAATTACTGTATTCTATCAGATTTGAAATCTGCATTACAATCATTAAAACACCTACATAAGCATCTGCATAACCAAATAATAATAAATATCTTGTACAAACATAAAAACTTTTAGATGCAGGGAAAAGCGTTTCCTATAAGTGGATAAAGGGTCACTTGTGTTTCAAGGTAATTGCGAGATCGATAAACTAGCAAAAGAAGCGTCTGCTTGTGTCAACACTCTTTATTTTCTTCCATATTTAGAGAAGTATTTATAAGTGCATTAAAATTAATATTAAAGAACAATGCCAACAGTAATGGATTCGCTCTAATAATAATTTCCACTACTTTAAAATTTATAAATATCCACTTTGTTTGCCCTTTGGATAACGTAATACGTCTAACAGAAAAGTTTATGTATCATATGTTTGATGTTTATTTGGTCACGGTAACCTTAAAGCGCAACTTTTCAGAAGAAAAAATTAGCTCCTACTCAATTCTCCGATTGTGACAATTCATCCGTTGGCGATCTAAATCACTGGTTATTCCAGTGCAATCACAATGAAAACAGAATATCGTACCTAATGGACCAACTAATTACAAAAAAACATTCCACTGCTCCAGATAGCTTTTCATTGTTGTCTTTGACTACAATTAGAAGCGATGTATTAAATATACTTTTTAATTTCATTAACTTATCTAAAATAAATAACATTTAATATTCGTATTACACATACACATATTATGTTTCGTGGCTGAATGATTTTATTGTCAAAGCCATTAAAAAAAAATCTTAAAGTTTAGCATAGGTTGCAATACAGGTTTTTGACTTAAAAATTTTTTGCTCTATTGGAATTAAAATATATAACATATTGCGATGTTATTGCATTTGAGCTAGTCCCATAATCCATGAAAAAAACCTTAAATGCCATCCCAGATTGATTAAAACCTCATTTAAGGCAAAATTCCACATTCTTTGTAAATCGGCTGTGTTCGGAAAGATCATTGAATTCTGCTGGAATTTGATAGTTGATCCTAGGTAATGATGATCTTCAATCATTGTTGAGTGTCCCACCAGCATCAGTAATCTTCCCAACCAAAGAAAACCTGTATAAAAGTTTGGTATTAGTGCCGTGTAATTCAACCCTAAATGCATGACTTTTTTTAAAATCTCAAAATACCATGAATACTATAGTTTGCATTGGTCTTAATCCGGGAAAATAGGAAAAATAAAAACCCTGTGGTTTACGTTATTTTTTCAAAACTGTTGTTGCCTAACGGCAACTTATGCATTACAGGGTAAAAGACTTACATGTGAAAGTTTTTTGCATTTGTTATGCGTAAAACCTTTACATTGTGGGAACTTGCACCTCATTTGGCTTCTTGAAGAACTGGCCAGTGCCCCATTTGGTCAGTTCGAACTTCCATCGGCGGCAGATGCTTCATTGGACCTCTTTTTCTTTTTTCTTCTAATTTGTTTTCCAGGCTGGTACTCGAACGACCGCGTTTGCTAGGGTAGGCTCTCACATTGCACAAATTATGAGCAACTTCTGCTCTAAATTGAGCTTGATTTTTCACTTTGCAACCAGGCTGTTTTTTTGAAAGCACTCGTTTGTAGTGTAGCCAGACATTTACCAAACTCAAATCCAGAAGATGATAACTTACACCTTCCCATGAAGCTATCCAACAAATCAACGCCCCCCATATGTCGGTTATACTCGGAAATAATTAATAGGCACTCAATTTCGATATTATTTTTCTCTTTGCGATCGAAACGTTTCACTTTTTTTTCCTGCAAAGGATGACGCTAAAGTGACATATTTATTATCTTTCCACACAACGGTAGATATGTCTACACCGTCTACTGCAGCTACCAACTCGTGGCTTGTCCCACTACTCGCTTTCTTCAAAGTAGCTTTCATTGGCAATTTGCAATTTGGTATTCTGTTTCGTCGTATTGTGCCTAGAGAAAGAATTCTCTTTGGCCAAATATACCATTAGCTGCACAGAGGTGTAATAATTGTCGTGATACAGTCTGTAATTCTGCCGGCGAGGAATAATTCTGGCTAACTGTAGAACCAAATTGGAAGTAACCCAAGGTTGGGTTCATCAACAGGTTGATCATATATCTGTTCACCAGTATAAATTCAAATTTATGGCCTCACATTGAAGAAAATCTTTTGTTCAGGCAGTCAACGAGGGGTCTGATCTTATAAAGCCTATCCTGTCCCGGTTGATCACGAGGAATTAAGGTAGCATTGTTGTTGAAATGAATAAACTGGCGTATTGTTTCAAATTTGTTTACTGGCATCACATCTGCGATTGCTGCAAATCTCAATTCTTCACTCCAAAATGACCTGATGTTGGGCATATGTACCAGAGATGTATAAATAATGATGCCAAAGTAATTCTCTGTAAACTAGGTGGTCTTTCAGGCATAGTTTGCACCGAATATAAGTTGGTTTCTTCAGTTATCTTTGCTATCAGTTCTTCCGAAAAAAAAATGAGAAGAACTGAGAAAGAGTTTCTAATGACATTATTTCAGCAGATAACTCAGTATCCCCATAAAAGCGTAACTGATCCTCATTCAACTCTAAGGACTTAGATTTCCAGTCAATGTCTTTTTTTAATGAGTTTACCGGGGCCTTCTTCTGTTTGGCAGGCAAAAAGTCGACAATGGCAAATCGTCATCATCATCGGACTGTTGGACGACTTCTTCTACTTCTAGTGTTCTGTTACTTTCATCATGGTTGGAATAATCATCACTATCACTTTCTGGTGTAAAAGAACGGTCTTCTAAACTGTCTGCATCGCTCACATCATAACCATCATCACTCAAACCAGCAAAATTCTCCCAATAAGATGCAAGTTCTTGCTCGGTTAGTGGTTTATTTTTTGCTCATACTAGAATGAAAAACAGAAATACCTCTAAATTCCACTTGTAAATGCATGATGTTGTCAATTCCAAAATAAAACATAAAATGGAGAAAATTCATGGTGTTGTCGCTCGGCAACAAAACAAAAATAACGTTTTACAACAAAAATTCCTATGTTTTCGCCAAAAACATGATATATGCATAATACATACCTTTTAAATCTCGAAACACAATTTGTACATCACCCAGTAAGAGTCTAATCAAATATATAACTTTTGAAATTGACCAACACAAACGGTACGAATTAGACCTGCGGACTGAGCAAAATGGTCTCTCGAAATACCTACGCGCGCTACCTTCGCCGATTTATACGTATCTTTTATAGGGGGTTATGTAGACCAACGAACACACCATGCCGCAGTGCGATATTTGCCGCCTCGTGCATTCCAATAGAATAATTAGCGGTATATTGCCAAAAAGCAACAACATAAATTTAAGGGTTAAGGTAGGAATAATAGGTCAAAGTCATTTGCCAGGACACAAAATGTGAGGTGAGAGTGATAAAAGGGACGAAGTGTGATAAATAAAAGTGAGTGATAGACAATGTAAAAACATAAACAAGGACGTAAAGGGTGAAAATGCGTGGTTTAAACAAAGTTAATTATAAAAAGTTGGATTATGATCCAAACAAAAATGTAAAGACAAATTGCAAAACGGTGCAATACTCTTTTTCAAGAAAGAAAGACAAGGAAGGAAGGGCAGAAAAACAGAAGAAGAATGGCAGTAATTAACAAATAATTAGGAAAATTAATTAGAAAAATTGAAGAAAACTGCAGAAAAACTAAGGGTTCTGATAAACATCCGGTAGATGGCAGCACAAAAACCGACGCGGCGTAACGGATTTATTTGAATAAATTGATAAACAAGTTGGCCATGGATCCGGAAGTAATAAATAAAGATGCGGAAAAGACGCCTGAGGAGTTAAAAATTTACTGCATAAAGGCGTACATCGGTGCGAAGAAAAATACCGCCAAAATAAAATAGATGACGTCACAATAAAAATAATTCGCAAGTAATAAAATTGCTAAGCGCAAACAAAGTGAGAGAAGTTGAAGGAGTACTGTAATAAAGTAAACAAAATGAAGGTGAATGAACGGTCGAGGCTGCGCAAAATTGGGAACGACGTAGGAGTACCCCGAAAGAAAGTAAAGGAACATCGGAAGCATCGAATACAACAAAAATTCTCACCGTCGAGGTTGGCGTTATGACCAGGTAGATTTAAGTTAAGTAGGAATAAGTTTGTAAAGTAGTTATAGTTCAATTTAGGTTAAGAATTCATGTAAATACGCGACGTGCACGAAATCAAGACTTGCGCGTAATGCAGGGCACGTGAAAATTGTACACGTTGCCAAATACCAGTTGTCAAAGTTTTGTAAATAAATTTCTAAAACATTGTTAATAAAACAAATATTAGTGACAGAAATTATTTGGATAGTAGTTGTACAAAACGCGTGCATGTGAAAACATTTTTGTTTTCCGGTAAAAAAGTAACCCTTGAGAGAAAGAGCCTACATTTAAATTGTTTGATAAAGTGGTTGGCGCTTAACATTAAAACAAAATTAAAATTTACCCCTTTGTCATCGCAATATACAGGCTGAATTTTTAAGACAGGATAGCTTGATTACTCCTATGTTTATAAAGATATCAAAATTATCCAAACGGCGCGACGTTGTAAATGGTACATGTGAGCATAGTTTTTAAAAATATTTTTGTGTATCGTTTATACAGGATGGTTCTGAACTAATTTTTTTTTTAGATATGTATACAGGCTGTGTCATTAGCCTTGGTACGCGGTCATATCTCAAAAACTATTGGGTATAGAACATCTGGAAAAAAATTTCATTACTAAAACGGCTGTGAAAGAACCTGAAATCATTTTCAAGTTCCCAAGTTCACCGAATCATAAAATTCAATATTTCTCCAAAAATTTTTATATAAAGCTATGACTTTAATAACATCATTAGAAAGCCTGAATAATTCAGCATAAGTTTTGTCTAAGGGTGATTGACGTACCGGCCTTAATAAGACAAGGAGAAGGTCCTGAATGTTTAATAATTTAAATGACTATATTTTCTAAATGACTTATCTGATTATAACAAACTCAGGCTTGTTTGTAAGAAAAATGTCAGTGTTTTCAAATACCGTATCTATTGACTATATTGATGATATAAAATTTTATGTTTTTTATTTTACAAAAAATAATACAGAACTTGTGTAAGGTTAAATTACAAATAACTTTTTTTCTACTTCCCAATTTTTATAACTTTTTTTTTGTAGACGATACGGAAAGAAAACTTCTAAATTATTAATTAAATTTTTCAAAAACGCAATAAAGTTTCTACATTAATATTGTTTTGTGTTTGTAAATAACATTTTTGAATGATTTAATTACAATAAAGTATATTCAATTAGTTGAAAACAAATTAAGCAAACTATTCTTGATGTAGGTCTTTAAAAGTTCTTAAAAAACATTCAAAATGTTTATAAAGAAATGATTGAATTTTTTCAAACAATAATTATTTAATTTCAAAATTTAGTTTATTTTTCAATGTGCGTTTTACTTTAAATCAGAACCCACTGTCAAAGTTGCAGCAGAGGTTTGTTGTTGGAATTTATTTCTCTCCTTTACTTCCAACATCTTTTTGTCAGGAAAATGGAAACTTTGCTTTAAAGATTTCATAAATATTTAATTCGAACGAAATATTTTATTTGAAACAGTCCACTTATTAACTGTATTATCTCAGGTTTTTTTATTTTAGAACAAATATTATTATAACAAGTAACTTATTATTTGTCTGTAGTCTTTTTGTTTTTCAAAGTATGGTATACTTTAATAATAATTGAAGAGTTTTAAGTTCAAGTACACAAACCACCTTTTGGTTGCTTTTTTTGTTTGCTATCTTGTATTTACCAGTTAATTAGGCATAATTTGAAAGTTTAAATTCATGAAATACGATCAATTGTGGAACAATATGATTAAATAAATTGTTAATATCTGTCAAACTATAAAAAGTTGTATTTATTACTGCTGTATGTAATTTTATTTTAATTTTAAACTTTTTACATAATACATTAATTCTAGTACTCGCATTCTACTTAACTAATGAAACTAAAAAATTCATGTATGCAACAACGCCACACATAATTAAAACAAACGTCCTACATTAATTCAAGAAAATACGTCTCTAGAATTTCACACTAACAGTAACCTAGTTTGATACAAATTTGGTGTGAATAATTACCGTTACCCTTGCGTGCATATTGTCATGAAAATAGCAGGTAGAGGATTTAACTTATTTACAATGCTTGAAACAAAATTAGTAATGGGTGCATATAAAACGGCCGCTACATACACATGTAATGAAAACAGAACTCTCCTATTAATAAAACACAAGCTTTTGTTTGTTGTTACCACAGGGTTGTATATAATTTTATACTCATGTTGTACTGGTGAAATGGTTAAGACAATTAAACAATTATCAAATGTGGTGTCTAATAAAAATCAAAACTCAGATGGATAGTCAATTTCTTTTAGCTGGAAATTATATAACTAATCCCACAAAATCCTTCTTACTAGCACAATACACATTTCTTTTGCAATACACTTTGTCCTTTATTTCCTCGGGGTGTTTGTAAACTGGTGTTTTGTAAACTTTATTTTTCAAAGTTCCTCACAAGAAGAAGTCTAATGGAGTCAAGTCCGATGATTTAATCCTATCCAATTTTCTTCATAAGCTTGGTTGCACAATTCTTGGCTTTATGAGGTGGAACGTCGTGATACTGGAAGGACATATTTGCTAGCAATTGCAATTAAACATTTTCAAGAAATCATTAATTCTTCAGTGTTCTTGGTTTTCAATAGAATTAACATAATGTGGAATTTTTTGTAGTGCAATAATGTTCATTTCTTAGATGGGTTTACCGTTACTAGCAAAACCGCTTTCGTTCGTCCACAATCTATGTAGAAAAAACAATTATCGTTAAACTCATTTTATATGACAAGTGTTTATTGGTCATGCTGGCCATTTTTTTTTTAAAAATTACAAACCTGGAATTGAAAAAAAATGAATATTAACACGATTATTTTGTGGTTTATTAATAAAACTAGAAATATGCTGAAAATATATTAACACTAAAAATTAACTAGAACTACATTAGGTATTTAAAAACAATTGCCTGCTTGTTGAATATAGTTTTGGGATCATTTCAAAGCACCGCTGTACCATCAATAGAAGTAATTGCATTGTTTTCAATACCTAATCTAGTTCTAGTTCTAATTTTAGTGTTAATTTATTTCAGAATATTTTCAGGTTTTATTAATAAACCCATAATAATCATGGTAGTACATATGTTAATATTCATTTTTTCAATTCCAGAGTACAATACCTAACTAATACGTTATTACAAATAATTCCTTATACATTCCCATGTACATAAAGTAATAACGCATTTCTCTTTTCCATTTAGTAATAAATTTCGGCATATGTAATAAGAAAAATAAATTAAATCTTATGTTCCATGGCTACTTGATCTTTAATTTTAAAATTGTAGTTTTATCAATATTTCGATTATTTTCAATTGTTTCAAAAATTCTATAGGAGCTATTTTATTCAGAATTGAATTTCACATTGACTGCTGTAAGTAGTTGAGTATCAGTTCGCTGATGATGATAGCTTAGCTATTGAAAGACGTGTCCGAGTAAAGTTTTTAGTGCAGTTTTGGTCTTTTTCTGTTTGTTAAATAGACGCTGCAGTTTAGTGTTCCCTTCCTTTGAGAGTGTTCTATTTAAAAAAAGTATAACTTTTGAAACTCAAGAAGGCGATGCTCAATTGTTTTTCAGTGGAAAAAACTGTACTAGTTGTAGCTTTAATAATAACAGAGTTACCAATAGTGAACACTTAATTTAGATCACCCTGTATATGTATATATATATTTAAACGATAAGTTTTTCGACATCTAGTGTCGACTCGTGAAAGCGTTCACGTACGTAAATGTTAGCAACTTTGCCGATAGGAATGTAAAGCAGTTACATAGTCGATTCTTCAATAATTATAGCCAACCTAACAGTTGGCAAGTATAAAAATTTCAAATCGCCTGCAGTAAAGTACGCAAGAGGTTGTACAATAGCAAACAAACACTGAGAATCACCCGACAGCTGTTTCGTCCTTTTGGGACTCATCGGGAGTGAGAGAACTCGAGTGTAAGTTCACTATTGTACAAACGCGCGCTGTCGACTATATGCCCTACTGGAGGGATCACAATATTTAAACGATAAGTTTTTCGACATCTAGTGTCGACTCGTGAAAACGTTCACGTACGTATACGTATACGTATACGAAACAGCTGTCGGGTGATTCTCAGTGTTTGTTTGCTATTGTACAACCTCTGCGTACTTTACTGCAGGCGATTCGAAATTTTTTATACGCCAACCGTTAGGTTGGCTATAATTATTGAAGAATCGACTATGTAACTGCTTTTACATTCCTGTCAGCAAAGTTGCTAATATATATATATATATATATATATATATATATATATAAATGATAAGTTTTTTCGACATCTAGTGTCGACTCGTGAAAGCGTTCACGCACGAAAATGTTAGCAACTAACAGTTGTTAGGTTGGCTATAATTATTAAAGAATCGACTATGTAACTGCTTTACATACCTGTCGGCAAAGTTGCTAACATTTTCGTACGTGAACGCTTTCACGAGTCGACACTAGATGTCGAAAAAACTTATCATTTAAATATTGTGATCCCTCCAGTAGGGCATATAGTCGACAGCGCGCGTTTGTACAATAGTGAACTTACACTCGAGTTCTCTCACTCCCGATGAGTCCCAAAAGGACGAAACAGCTGTCGGGTGATTCTCAGTGTTTGTTTGCTATTGTACAACCTCTTGCGTACTTTACTGCAGGCGATTCGAAATTTTTATACAACTGTTAGGTTGGCTATAATTATTAAAGAATCGACTATGTAACTGCTTTACATACCTGTCGGCAAAGTTGCTAACATTTTCGTACGTGAACGCTTTCACGAGTCGACACTAGATGTCGAAAAACTTATCATTTAAATATTGTGATCCCTCCAGTAGGGCATATAGTCGACAGCGCGCGTTTGTACAATAGTAAACTTACACTCGAGTTCTCTCACTCCCGATGAGTCCCAAAAAGGACGAAACAGCTGTCGGGTGATTCTCAGTGTTTGTTTGCTATTGTACAACCTCTTGCGTACTTTACTGCAGGCGATTAAAGTGTACTTTATACTTGCCAACTGTTAGGTTGGCTATAATTATTAAGAGAATCGACTATGTAACTGCTTTACATACCTGTCGGCAAAGTTGCTAATATATATATACATATATATATATATTATATATATATATATCTGATCCGGTGTCATTCAGAGTCCGCAATGTAAATTTTAGGTTCAATCAACGTCTGTGGTCACCCAGCGTCCAGTATACGGACGCTGAGTGGACACCACAAGAAAACGAGTGCTGACTAATAGGATTACGGGTAGTTATAAAATAAAATAATATATCCGGAGTTTGACTTGCCTATTTATGTATGCGCGTACAAATATTAGTGCAGAGATTTGCCGTTGAAGAGCGCAGTAGGCGCGTGCTGTATATGAATGAATGTATATAAAATCAACGTCTAGCATCACTGTGCGTCCGTACCGTTCTTGGTAATTTTTAATTTCATTTTGTTTTGTTTGATACATCTACGTTCAAATTAAAAGTATTTGCTTAGCTTTTAGAAAAATTACTTTGAGTTTATCATCATAAAGTTTAAGATGGTTTGATAATTTTTATATTTTCAAATTAATAGGTTCTTTGTAAAAAATCAAGAAGTTTAAAGTTTATAATTATTTCCGTTAAAATTTGGCGGTTTTTCTGTAGTCATGCGTTCTTCTAAAATTGCATCTATATAATAAAGTTAGTACATGTTTAGCACTGGACATTGTTGGTTGTGCGTTTATGTTAGATTCAGTGAAAATGCATCGATATCGTTCTCGTACATGCAAATTAGTAAGAGCAGCTCTAACTGCATCTAATGGTAATGTAAATTATTTTTTAATATCTTGTTTTTACCTGTAATATGATTATAACAGATAAAGTTTCTGATACTTCAGAAGACAAAATATCCGATTCATCAGATTACGTTCCTGGGCAAACATCTGATTCATCAGATTACATAGCGACACTACATCAAGCAGTATAGTTTATAATATTTATTACTACTAATCTGACACTATTTATTGCCTTGGGTAATAATTCCAGTTTTGAAATTTCTTCCTCCCGTTTGGAAAATTATTCTAACAGAAAGAGTTACACCACTCTAAGTTCTAAAACAGCATCTACATCTACAAATGGTCTGCATTAAATTCTAGTTTATTGAGATATTAATAAAAATTTTATAGCAGACACATCTGCATCACTTAACGAAAATATCGCCAATTGTTTCAATAGTTTCCAATGCAAATATTAACATTGTTCAGGTTAATAAACCAAAACGGAGGAAGCGCGCATAACTGCCTATATTGCGATTTACCAGTTGATAATTTTGCAAGGCATTTGCAAAGGCAGCACAGTGATGAAATAAATGTTCAACAGTTTTTATCACTAAGTATATCTGATCCCAAACGAAAACAAATTATTAATAAAATACGAAAAGAAGGTGATTTTGTTACTGGCGATGTTGTACCAGTGCAAATAAAAGAAATTCCAAATAACAAAACAAATTCTAATGATAATAATTTATGTAAATTGTTGCCTTGTATACACTGCAAAGGTATGCCGCTTTACATACAATAATCCGGTTTATTTCATTTCTGAGTCAATTTTAGGGTACTACGCAAAATTCGGACACTCCGCAGACATGTTAAAAGATGTTTTTTTAACGTCAATAGTAAGTCTAGAAATCGTCATCAATCTGATAGCCACACTCTAATGTCTACACATTTTGGTCCTAACGATTTGTTACGTACATCTGGTACACTAGAAACCTTCCAAGCTGACGACATTTCGTTAGTTGCTAAGAGAGACCCAATAATTTGCGAAGTTGCGCGGAAGGATTTAAAATCCCACAAAGAAAAGCATTTAGTACAAGTAGCTAGACGATATATGAGACGATTAGCACGTTTATTAATTGAGGTCAGAAATAGAAAAAAATCACATCTCATTTTTAAATTTTATTGCACCCTTCAAAATTTAAAGCTATCGTAGAAAGCAACAAAAATCGATAGCTTCCTCATGATTACGATAAAAAGAATTTAAATCACCTTCACTTGCTCTACAAATGGGAACTCTACTAAAAAAGCCTTAAACGCAGCTACCTCCATGGAACTTCAAATAAATTTTGAGTCGCCCAAAATTAAGGCTTTTAACATTTTTGCAAAAATTGATTGATGATGATTGGGCTACAGAAATTTCCACCGAAGCAGGACAAAAATTTAAATTTAAACAGATTTAACAAGCCGAGCGTGATTCCGATGGCAGAAGACATAGCTGTAAGTTTACCTTGTATTGTATTGCATACTGTTATTTTATTTTACATTTTAAAACATAATCCGGTTAGGTATTTTTGCAATCAAAAAATATTTTTACGTAATAATAATAATTTTGTTAATATTACCATCGTTGGTCAGATGAAGTTCAGTCAAACTACCACTAACTGTACTATGCAATCAAATTTAGTAAAGGCTAGTGCGTAATTGATACATTTCATTAGAACATCTGCAGTAGATTTTGTACTAGATTGCTCTTGCTATTTCTTTTCAATTCTCGTTGTACAACATACTATTTAATCTTTTAGAACAACGAAATTTTTATTTTATTGAAAAATTTGTTTGTAACAACTTTTTTGCATTTCCAGAAAATGAAAAATTACTTGGATGATTTAATTTTGAGCGCTAAGAAAAAACTAGAAACACACAATGATGACGAAACATCATTCAAACAATTAATTGAAGGGACTTATTGCAATCTATTGTTATTTAATAAAAGTGCATGTGGGAGAGTTGCAACGAATTTTATTAGAAACATATATTAAACACCAACATACAAAAGCTTCAGGAGATATTGAAAATTACTTTAAATCAGTGAAAAATTCTTATTGATAAACTGAAACGAATAGTAATTAGAGGGAAAAGAGGTAAAGGGGCTGCCTGTTTTATTTGACAAACTAACACAAGAAGCTATTGAGCTAACTATTAAACATAGCATTTTTTTTCGAAAATTCTAACTTGTATTTGTTTGGACTCGTCCACTCTGACAAGTGTATTAGTGGTTACCATGTTTTTAGAAAAACACGTTACTTTAGCTTTAGGAGACCCATTAAAAACTACGTCACTCACATCAACCAAATTGCGGAAACATCTTGCAATAATCGCTCAAGTTTTAAAATGGGCAATGAAGATTTGGAACAATTGGCGACTTTCATGGCCACACCACAAAAAAAGACTCACAGTGAATGGTATAGATTGCCTTCTGACATTTACCAAACAGCGAAGGTTTCGAAAATATTACTTCTTGCACAAAAAATAGCATTGACCAATTTAAAGGCCGCAGATTAGTTGATTTGCAAGTAGATGAACAGATTATAGAAACTCAGAATGACAGCGCGTCAGACTGCGAAGAAAATATTAATGATAATACCGTTACCAACAATAAAGAAAATGAGACTAATGAACCAATAACAAGTGTCAAAAAACTAAAGTAATTAGAAGACCGTGGACTGATGAAGAAAAAAGGTAACCAAATTTTTTAAAAATCACATACAAAAAGAAACCTCCAAAGAAAGGTGAAGTTTTAGAATTAATGAAAGCAAATCCGTCGCTTTTTAAAAGTAGGAATTGGGCTACCGTTAAAGTTTACGTTTGTAATCAGTATACCAAAAATTATAATCTTACATAAATATGTTATTTACATTTTTTCCTATACGTATAATACTTTTAAGTAGTATTATGTTTGAATAAATTTGAAACAGAATTTTTTTGTTTTTGTTTTTGTAGTATTTACTTTCCCATGTATGAAATATAAAAAATATTGCAACCATAATAAGTAAAGAGGAATATTACCATCTTTGCTACACTCATTGTGGACTAAAAATAAACAAAACTTATGTATAAGTATCAAATATAGTAGGTACGTTAAAAACGAGTTGCATCAGACAACTGTTAAAACACGAATTCAAGTTTAAATTTTTTTTTAGTTTAAAGGATTAGTGCGTCAATGTCTTATGAACCAAGTGTTTTATACTATTTTTTTGCAATTTACCTGTTTTAAATAAAAGAAAATTGATTTACTTAGCGACGATCCAATTTAAAACGAAGAGTTTTGTTGAATTTTGATTTTGTGAAATATTTTTACTCCAAAATAATGAATAGAACATGATGTAAAAAAAAGTCTAAATTATTAAGTTTTTAATCGCCTTACAGCAATCATATAATAATAGTCTTTATTAGTCCAAATGGTTTAAATTTATGTCAACACATGTGCCCAGAGTAGACAAGCCACAGCTGTCCTTTATATGGCTAAAATGTTAGAAATTTCTGCATATTCAAAATAACAACCCTTTTGGACATTTTGAAATAGTATACAACAAAACCAATAACTTAAAAACACAAATGTTTTAAATGTACAATGAGATTTTAATGGTTATGAAGTTATTATAAATATTTTAAATAACATTAAATAACATTTCAAACTGTATAGTATCTATATTTTTTGCTTAATGTAACTGTCTAATACAATTATTTTAAAATTTAAACATTTGTTACTAATTATTATGTTGTGTAAGTCATATAATGCTTTTTTTTATTTAATTTTAATGTTATTGTAACTTATTTAAAGGCAATGTTTTAAATGTTTCCGGTAATTTATTGTACTTTTAAAGCAACCTGAGAACCTGTTTACAAATAATTTTGTTTTAAGATACAGTGCAACAGTACCCTTAAATTTGTCTGATTCAACAAAGAGGCAAAAAGTTGACGACAAATTGTCTTGCATTTTTTTAACACCTAACTTAAGTCGGTAAAAAAATATGAAAAAGTTTTATTTATTACTAAATTTATTATTACAAAATGTCGACACGGTAACTTATGAAAGTCTTTAGATGTACATACTTGTTTGTATTATTAGATTATTAGATTTTTAAATTTGTTTTTCGATAAACAGTTAAAAATGTCTACCACTACAAAGTCATTTACTTGACATGACAGGGTAAAGTTAAGATTTTAAAAATGTTCCTACATTAGTAGAAAGGTATTTAACATTTACAACAGAAGTGGGCCTTTTCATTTTTAATATAAATTTTTACAGTGTCTTTAAGTCTACTTAATCATTGTCAAAATTGTTTATTTTTCCTTTACTTTTACGTAGCAATTCTTTAAGTCTTGGAAAGAAGTGCTTTACTGCATTTAAGAAGAATAGTATAAAATTCTAACGTAAATTGTTGTTTAGGTTTTGGCAATTACTTTGGAAGTTTGATTACTTGTAGCTTCAACTCAATCAGCATATTTTTTTTTTAGGTACAAAAATATACCTTTGTATAACTTAATACCCAATTAACTGTGAACACGTACATGTCTTTTCCAGACAATTAAAAGCAACAACTATAAATGAAAGTGGAATGAAATTGTCATAATTTTAGTTGTTAGAATAATGGACGACAACTGGTAAGTATACGGCACAGAGAGTATACGTCTTACGTTGTTTTTGTAGTCGAGAATTCTGATTGTCGCCGGGGAAACTGCCTCAGAACAACTAACCATACTGCATATGCCTATTAGCATGCGCATAGTAAAAAGTTAGAAGCGATTTTGTGGACAGCATATTTCTTGTAAATAAATTGCAAAGCTCGTGCTCGCAGCTTTTCGCCATATGGTCAATGTGAGCGTCCCATTTGAGGAAATTTTGTTACATGAATATCTAAAAGGTTATATTTTCCTTCGAGTTTATGACTCTGGTTAATTTGAAGTTTCTGCATGGTACTGTGAATTTTGCGAGTTGTAGAATCGTATTAACTTTGTTTTAGATAGATTGAAGACCAAATCATTTTTTATCGCACAAGCTCTGCATTTCAATTAGTTATTGAAGCAGTGTCATCTGCATATTTATATAAATTCGACGCCATCAATTATAATTCAAAGTACTGCAAAACACGACCCTACCAATTTCATATTTTTAAAAAATTGCAGATAACCTTTTAAGAAAAGATCGTACCGAATGTTTTTTTCTACAAAATTTTGTTCGTAAAGATTAACTCTTTTTTAAGTATGCAAATTTATTGGATAGGGTTCTGAGAGAAAAAACATTATTGTATCCGTTTGAAAATTTTGAAAAAAATCCATGCATTCACTCACCATGCAAAAGTTTAATATGTTTCACTATTCCACAGGCCAAGATGGGAAATTTCGAAAAATCAAACATCTTTGTGCCCGAACACGTGTTCCTAAAATTTGCTATTTTAGCGTATTCAAACTGGTATCATTAGGATACAAGTTGCAGAATCAAGGAAATTGAAAACTGATTAAAATAGGCTAGAAAAGTTCATACCCGAAGCTTTGATTGGGCAGGAAACAATTTGTGTAAACCATAAATACATTGAAAGGCTAAAATTATATACAATCAAATATGGAAGAAATGGCCTGTCAGAGCTCACGTACAGCTTATTATTCTGCATAGAAGCGTTTGGAAACGGCACCCTACTGCCTCCCTCTCTTTATCATTCTTGAATTTTTTTCATTGCAATGTAGCGATTACCCTGATGATGTTTCGCACTCAGATTAGAGTGTAATTGTTACGTATACAATTTTTATTTATATTTTTATTATTAAGTTTTTTTGTTTGCCCGCTGTTGCTGTCATTGCTTCAGTTACTGTTTTCGTCTTTCGTTTTTCAACCACACTAACATACGCTTTCATCACGGATTTAATTTATTCCGGTGGGTCTTACTTCCATAGGCATTAAAATTAATAAAGGTGTCAACCATGCTTGTCCGATTCCGATGGTAATTGCCTCTCAAATGTTTTTGAAAATCGATAACAAAAATCGTGTGATGAGACGCTTAAGACGACGGTATTTGGTCACCAAAAATTGGTCGAAAAATAATAAAACGATCATTTTCGTTTACCTAATTTCTGGAACTTTACTTCATGAAACATATTTAAATGCGCTAACCTAGCTCATTCTCTTCTTTACGAATTGGTTTTTACGTCAATTTTTGGAAATTTTCCATCCCTTTAAAAAAAGTTTAAATTCTGTCGCACTGTTATTAGTTCCCTAAATTCTAAATTGAACTTAAAATTTTTTGGGATTGTAATACCCGCTTTCTTTTGTATGTTCCCGATGGATACATTCATTCACTCTAACTATTGAGAATATATGACTAGAAATTACTGTGCAGTACAAAGAGGGAATGATCAAATGGAGAGCAATGTAATAGTAGACAAATGTTAAAAGGAGGAAAAGAAACATATAAAAGATGGTGCTTGAAAATGAGAGAGGGAAAGAAAGGAGAACAAGAGAATATAAAGGAAAGAATAATTAGAAGTGACAAAAATAATGCAGGTGAAAAAGAGACTAAAGAGGAGGAAAAGAAGATTCAATAAAAATTACTGAAGAATCATGTTGGGTGAAAGACAAGATGGCAATAAATGCAAAAGGGGACGAAATGTTGAAGATTTGAGAACCTTGGAAATACAATACCATCGCGCAAGGTGAAATTGTTAACCGTAAATTATTTATTATCAACATTTTATTCTACAGTATCGTCATTAACTTACCAACGTTCCGTCCCAAAAGTTTTCCGATGTGGGCTTCCGCACCTTTGACTCTGGTGAACAACTCCTCAATCGTGTCAAAACGACGTCTCCGCATTGGCCTTTTTGAGTTTGCTGAATAGCCAGAAGTCGGACGGCCAAATCAGGCAAATACGGTGGTTGCGAAACGATATTAGTCGTGAAGAACCAATGCAGTATGACATGGTGCATTATTGTGATGAAGGAACCAAGAGTTGTTCGCCCATAATTCCGGCTGTTTCAGACGAATAGCTTCACGCAACCGACGCATAATGCTCAAATAATATTCTTTGCTAACAGTTTGGCCCGGCGGAAGGAATTGTCCTCGTCGGTCGACGTTGATGGTCGTCCAGAGCGCGGTTCGTCTTCAACGCGTTCTCGACCCTCTGTGAACTCGTTGTAACACTTATAAACTTTTTTTTGTGCCATAGTTTGATCACCAAAGGCCTTCCGTAACATTTCAACGTATCCGCACAAGAATATTCGGTCCGCAAACAAAATTTTTGATGCAAGCTTTGCTCAACAAAATCACCCATTGTAGAAATCGAAAAATTCACTTTTGGTTGTTTACAAATACACTATAACTCGGAGATAATTAAACCTTTTGACAAACAGATGCTTGGTAAGTATTATAGACAGTCCTACCAACCTAGGAAAAAAATGTACCTGCCTTCCTAATGCCCGAGTTTTAAATGACAATTTCATCTACTTTTTGATCACAGTAGTATATTGAAGAAAAGAGGATAAGATAAGAAAAGGAATGAGACACTGGGAAAAAAGAAAGAATAAGCGAGATGAACAGTCTGATTATGAATAATATCTGGGTTTATGGGAATATTAGCTTTTATCAAAAATTATTTGCAAGCATTGATAGCTTATTACTTAAGTACTTAAAATTTGTAAATTATACAAGACCTTTCTAAAACCTTTTGATTCTTTGTTTTTTAAATTATAGTGCTGCAGAGGGTTAACAATAACCACTTTAAAGAATCATTATATTACAATTACATTATCAAAGAACTTCTTGTTAATCCAAAGTAGAGTAAAAACTCAAAGTAATAAGGGAAGAACTGTTCAACTTACATTCAGGTTGAAATATTGTCAACAGTGAAATGCTAAGTAGTGCTCTTTCTTTTCAAATGCATTTTCATTTTCTTAAAAAGATTTGTACCGGCTTACTCTGTTTAGTTTTTAAACCGTTATAGTATATACCTACAAGTATAATACACTTCTGAGTTGTATGAGCTGCCTAAACGGATGCTCTGCTTTGAATGTAAAACTAAATTATACTCTTTTACCTTCAACTACGAAATAATTTCGGTTCCCTTTAATATCTGTGCATTGATTACAATGTGCGTTTCAGAATTTATTTGCAACTATTTATTTAATGTAAGCGGTTGCTTTGTGAGATAAATTGTTAAAAATAAAAGAATTGCTTTACATTTTATTGAATGGACCCAAGTGAGCATCAAAGAATTAATTGTCGGATGGATCGTTTTATGCAAAGTTGAATTAGAAGAAAGAACACGATTTTCCGCTAATACATTAAAACATTTTTATCCCTGCTTTATTATATTTTACGATCATTTTTCCAAACCAGTCATTGAATAGAAATTTTTCTTCGCTATAAAATACGAATTTTATAATTTACTTCTGTTTTTACTTAGTTTAATGCTGTCATTACCAGCATCTTATCATATAAAATCTTTATGGTTATCGATATAATCGGATTTAGCTTGGAAGGGTGTGCTCATAAACTTCAGCAACGCTCGCATTCCGCTATGAGCTAGAAGGCACAAGTGGTAAGGTTTGTCGTTCTAATATCGGATATTGGACACAAAGTGGAGCCATTAGGGCGGGTTGTACGGCTAGATTGTTTGATAAACAAGTTCTCTCTTCATTGCGGGTCAAGCAGACGGTGAGTGACCACTTCAGAAAGCTCTGGAATGACTACTCCTCTAACTCATTTCTTGTTTGGCTTTTGTAATTGCAGCCGTTGCGATCTCCACGGCCGTATAACGAACCAAGGGATACCAAAAAGTTCTAAGTAAATTACAACGAGGTAATTTACTTTGAATTTCATTTTTACCAATATTAGATGATTAACTTTGATGATCTATATTTACTTTCAAAACAATTACTATTACTTCAACCTTACGTTAAAAGTGCGGTTGAAATTGCGGTAAGTTAATTAAAACTGTTTTATCTAATGAATAGAGTAACTTCAGAGGGTTCAACAGTTTGATGTTCCGATAAGAACTACGCTATTTACCATCCACCAATAGTCTTCATTTCCTCAGCTCGTTAACCAAAAGTTATTATTTATATCGGTAAAATGTTTCGTTAGATATCTACACGCCAACAATTTGCTTAATTTCAAAACCAACAACTCAATT
>JALBCR010001206.1:0-172506 GCA_030710515.1 Abscondita cerata
ATGTGCAAACTTTTGTTTACAGAAATTGTGGTGTCCAAGTTTTAAATTTCATGAGTGTACATGGTAAAAAGTGTAATTTTCATATAAAAACCTTATAAAACAAAAACGGTTTAAAGTAGGTATAGAGAAGTATTAACAAAAATGTTCAGAATAAAGTGAACATTTCTAAAATTAAAAAGTATCAAAGTATATAAGGATCTTTCATTAAAAATTACAAAGTTATGTGCAAATTCCGGTATAACCGGAAATAGAATGGTGACGGCAATATTTTCATTAAATAGCTTATTATTCAAAACCCTTTCATGCCAATTTTCATAATTCAGATAACTTTAGTTCTCGAGATATTTCTAATTGGCCGTTTATCTACCGCACCCTGTATATTTTGTGGCAATAAACATTATTAAGTTAGAAGTATTTATTTCGGTGGCCGCGTGTTTGTTGGTGTGAACGCGAAATTGAGTTTTCGGATGGAAACAATTCTACGACATAAACATTAATGGGAAGCTATTTAACCAATAAACATATTGCTGTAGTTGAAGAAGACACTCCAAGTAATAAGATGCGAGTATTAACAGAATTTGTCGAAAAACATGCCTATTACAACGATGGCACATGTGAATGAGATGACAGAAATGTTTTAGCGTTTGTTGGCTTTTTGTGAATTTGAGGTGGAAATCATGTTTATTAAGTTCATTACCAAGAAGTTATGACGGACTTTGTGCTGTAAGGGAACAGAAAATAAATATTTACTTCATAGTGGCACTGGCTCAGTGCCGCCAGCAGCAGTGTTGTCGGTGATGCAGCAGTTAAAGTGATCATGAAACGACAAATTAGCAAAAGGTTGCATTGCCATTTTTATAAGAAGCCTAGCCATTTGAAGCGCAATTGCGGAAAAATGGAAAAAAGCAATCAACGCAAATTTCGTGCAACAATCAAATGATGACAACTAATATTTATTTTAGTTGATGCTACCGGTAGATGGATTCCGGTGCACGTGCCATTGATCGGGCAGATTTGATCAGAATTCGATGAAAGACATAATAAATCGATAAAACGCTACATGACATATTAATCGCAGCAAAATTGAAGTATTTCTATATACGAAACATAAATAATCTTGTTCAGTATAAGGTAATCGCACCAATAGTCGACTCGGCACCAGTAGTCGACACGTCGAATTTCAAACTCTAAAGATAGTCAATAGACAATGTTTTTTGTGTTACCCGCGCTTTTTTCCGATTGGTTGTAGTATACCGTGTCGTGCTTACTAGTGAATGCGCAGAACACTGCGCCATAGTGTTTATTATCGCATTAGTATTCATGTGTTGCCGGCAACAGGTGATTTGTTGTATAAGTCTATTGCTTTTAAATGCTTTTTAATATAATGTTTGAGAACATTTATAACTTGGTAGTAAATTGAATGAAAGTTTCGTTAATACCATACCGCGTTCCAATATTCGACACGGATGTCGATAAAATGCTCATCCAGGTGTCGACTAATGGCGCATCCAGATGTCAACTATAATTGGTATAAAATATTGTTTTTGTTAACGTTTAGAAAATTCGTCCCAAGAAGCTTCGTAACTACACTGAAGCTACGATGTTGGCAGCCCTTGCGGATGTTAATAGTGGAATATCATACAAGACAGTGGCTCGAGCTCATGGGGTTTCTAGAATCACACTTATGGACAAGCATAAGGGCAAGATGCCAGTACTTGCAAAAATATGGGACCAGCAAGTACTTACCCAGGAGGCTGCTCTGATTGCTTGGGTGCGAGATATGGCAAAAGCCGGGTTTCCAGTGAGCAAGGAGTCATTTATTACTAGTGCAGGAAAACTATCAAAAGAATTAAAATTTGGTAAAAACGACAGCAGGGCCGAAAGTGGTTCAATTTATTCTTAAATAGGCATCCTGAATTAAGTCTACGTGTTAGTCAAAATTTAACTACAATGCGTTACTTAACGCAATTTCATTGAATGGTTTAAAGAACTAGAAACCTACCTTACCGAAAATTCTCTAATGGACATTTTAAGTGATCCACGGCGTGTACTCAACACAGATGAAACAGCGTTTTATTTGAACCCCAAACCGGGGAAAGTATTAGCAGAGAAGGGTACTAAGACTGTGTACACCGCAGCTGGGAACGATTAGAAGTTCAATTTAACCGTTTTGATGACAGTTAGCACCACCAATGGTAGTTTACAGGTATGCAAGAATCCTTCAAATAATAGCTGAAACATTTCCATCAGATTGGTCGATGAGAAAAAGCGAAAATGGGTGGATGACCCATGAACTTTTTTCCGAATACATAGTAAACATCTTTTTACCATGGGTAAAAAGTGAAGGAATAACTCTAAAAATTCCTTTCTTCATGGACGGTCTAGTTCATACATATCATTACCACTAAGCAGATTTTGTAAGTAACAGAGAATTGAACTTCTAGCCCTCTACCCTAATGCTACTCACATTCTCCAGCCTATGGATGTTGCAGTTTTTCATTCCCTCAAATCTGCATGGCATCAGAAAGTCCAAGAATTGCGAATGGAAAACGATGATAACCAATTGAAAAAACAAGACTTTGCTCCTTTGCTTAAAAATACATTGCAAACTTTAAAAAATACCACGATTTCAAATGGATTTAAAAAGAAAACGAAATACCCCACAAACAGAGAATCGGAACACCACGAAAAGCTTTTCCTTTCGATGTTAGAAAAGAAATCGGCAAACAAAGGTCAACATGTTCACCCAAAACCAGGGAGAATGGCAGGGTCCTATAGAGAATACTTCCCTATTTATATACTCCCAGCGGGGTGTCGACCATTAGAAAAATAAGTGCCGACTATTGCAACATCTTGAAAATGGAGTGTCAAAAATTAGGTCAAATTCACATTAAAAAATAGATAAAAGTCAAAATACTTCAAAAATTATTTATTAGATCTATTAAAAAAATAGGTTTAGATGCATTCAAAACAGTTTTCTTTCTTAAAGTGTCGATTACTGGTGTATTTACATTAGTTGACTATTAACGTTAACTAAATTTATAAATACATAACAATAGTGGTCGTAGATAAAATTACTTTTGTAGTAGGTCTTGCCACAGCTAAAAGATTGTTTACCAGAATGTTTCATCGTGTGCACTTTTAAACTGGATTTACTATTTGTTCTGTACTCGCATTTTTAAATTAGATTTAAATTTAGTGTAGTCGCAGCTAATGTTTTCACTGACAGTCAAATGTTTTACAATGGCCGTTAATGGTTTATAATAGTGTTGTAGTTATCACAGTTGAAAGAACAAGTTTGGTGAAAGGTTTAAAATTAATTTTGTAGTTGCAGTTGTTGCAAAAGAAAGTTGGCTGAAGAGGTATTCGAATGAATTCTTATGTGGCCTAACCAATTATTTTTGGAAAGAGTTTTGTAGTTGCTCTTGTCACAGCTAAAAGATTCGCCATGTCCTCATGTCGTGCTTTTTACACAGTTAAAACGTTGATCACCAGAATGTTTCACATTGTGCCGGTTTAAATTGGATTTATAATTAGTTTTGTAGTCGCACTTATCACAATTGAAACGTTTACCACCAGAATGTTTCATCATGTGGACTTTTAAATCGGATTTATAATTAGTTTTGTAATCGCACTTGTCACAGTTGAAACGTTTACAACCAGAATGTTTCATCACGTGCACTTTTAGAACGGATTTATAATTAGATTGGTAGTCGCACTTGTCACAGTTAAAACGTTTACCACCAGAATGTTTCATCATGTGCACGTTTTAAATCCGATTTATAATTAGTTTTGTAGTCGCACTTGTCACAGTTAAAACGTTTACCAACAGAATGTTTCATCATGTGCAGTTTTGAATTGGATTTATAATTAGTTTTGTACTCGCACTCTTCACAGTTGAAACGTTGACTACCAGAATGTTTTATCATGTGCAGTTTTAAATCGGATTTATGATTGGTTTTGTAATCGCACTTGTCACAGTTAAAACGTTTACCACAAGAATGTTTCAACATGTGCACTTTTAAATTGAATTTACGATTAGTTTTGAAGTCGCACTTGTCACAACTGAAACGTTGAGCAGAATGTTTCCTCATGTGGCGTCTTAAATTGGATTTAGAATAAGTATTGTAGTAGCATTCGTAACAGCTGAAAGATTGACAAAGTTCGACAATATGCCCTTTTAAATCGGCCTCACAATTAGTTTTGTAATCGCACTTGTCACAGTTAAAACGTTTACAACAAGAATGTTTCAGCATGTGCCCTTTTAAATTAAATTTACGATTAGATTTGAAGTCGCACTTGTCACAACTGAAACGTTGAGCAGAATGTTTCCTCATGTGGCGTCTTAAATTGGATTTAGAATAAGTATTGTAGTAGCATTCGTAACATCTAAAAGATTGACAAAGTTTCACAATATGCCCTTTTAAATCGGACTCATAATTAGTTTTGTTGTCGCACTTGTCATAGTTGAAACATTTACCATCCAAATTTCTTATCATGTGGCCTTGTAAATTGGATTTAGAATAAGTTCTAAACTGGCACTTGTCACAGCTAAAAGGTTGTTTAATAGAATGTTTCATCATGTGTCTCTTTAAACTGGATTGATAATTAGTTTTGTAATCGCACTTGTCACAGATGAAAAGTTTAACAGAGTGAATCATCATGTGCATTTTTAAACTGGCTTTAAATCTAGATCTGAACTGGCACTTGTCACAGCTAAAATATTGTTTACTAGAATGCTTCATCATGTGCACTATTAAATAAGATTTGTAATTAGTTTTGTAGTCGCAGTTGTTACAAAAGAGAGACTTATCACTTGAATGTTGGCTGAAGTGTTTTGAGTTAGTAGTTGAGTATTGAGGTGATATGGCTGTCGCAATTTCACCATTAGAGCAAATTCGATCATTATTCTTTGAAAGAATATTCAAATGCCTCCTATTACTAACAGGAACAATGTTGTGCGTTAAAATATGTAATTTTAAACCATCTTCAGACTGCGCATCAAAAGTGCACATTTTGCAAAGGAATTGACCAAATTCTTCATGTGCCTTTACCTGAAAAATCCAACATAATTTTACTGTTAGCATTGATGATAGGTTTCGTTTAAGATATGCAACCTTATGAAATGAAGATGTGCCCGAAAATCCGCCTTGCAGTGGGATGGAACCACAATCGCAAATCCTACCTTAATCATAGTACCGCATACGTTATCATTGTACCGTACGTGATCAACTTGTTTGTTAATGTAGATATGCATTTGGAGTGTTACAACAATAAATTATTAACATTCAGGTAAATAAGAGTAGCAAATAACGAAGTAGGAGTAGCTTGAATGTCGTAATCCATTATAATTTATTAATATCAATTTTACTAGAGTTTCTTAGCAATTGCACTCAAATTGACGATCGGTTGTCATTAATTTTTTGCATTAATTCAGTCCAAGCACACATTGTACAGATCATAACACAATATTTAGTAAAGAAATATTCAACATTTCGAGAAAAATTTGTGAAACGTCGTAAAATGAAGCTTTCATTTAACTGTAGGTATTTCAAAGACAAAATTGGAAATTTGTGTTTAGAACTACATTCAGAACATACAATGTTAATAAAATTCAAAAAAACTCAACAAAAAATCAAACTCAAGCAAAAAGTTCTAGAATCTTCATACGTTATTACAATGTTCGATACACTTTGATGTAGGTTTAGATTCTACTGATGATGTAGTAAACGCAGCGTTTTAAAACAATGCTCAGTAACACAAATTCTGAAGTTTGTTGAAGTTAAGTACTTGTATTGAATATAATTTGTATAAACAAACTCCCAAAACCTTACAAAATGACTCCTTGGACATTAAAAATATACAAGTCCACAATTTAGTTGTAGCTTTGTTACAAGCACTTACTTGGCTGAGTATTTACCAAATTATGTTCTAAATAAATTTAAATGTAATTATTGCGTAGGTACATATTTAAAAAGTACTAAGGGGCCTTTGGAAGAAACTGAAGCTGAGAAGAATTTAATAGTTCAAATGCCTATCTACATCATCAATCGAAATGAATACGTTTTGCGGTGCTATGACTAAAGTAGACCTAGTGCAACACGAGCGGACAATAAAAAGGAAGATGGATTTGCGATTGTGTTTCCATCACACTGCAAATTAACCTAACCTAAATTTATAATGAATGCTGTTAGTCTTATGTCAACAATCATGATATTTGAATGAATATTTTACTGTGTTGGCTGCTGAAAGTTTAGTTCTTTTGTATTAAGCCCTGCGCGAATATGTATAGCCATATGATCATTAAGTTACACAATCAATAAGTAGAATTTGTGATTCATTAACAAGTAATTGTAGTCATTATTTGAAACGATAAGTGAAAATATAAATTTTTTTTGTTGTTAGTTCTGTAAGTACACTGAGAGCAATAAAGGATACTTACGGAAATACTTTCTTCAAGATGCAAAGAGATATCAGTGTTAAATAACACACACTCATCTTCGACAATATTCTCACTCTTAATTCTATCTTCGGTGATCTCCAGTTTCATTTCGTCTTTAATGAGAGGTGAGATATTATGTGGTTGTAATTGAGTACATAATTGGTGTACATTATCAACCTCCTTCTTGCATTGGATGCATGCGACTGGGTTCTCGGTGATGGTCACATCCTTGAACCGATTTCAATCATACAAGTGAATCGATGTCGTAAGATAATACGTACATGTTCCAAAGGAAACTCCAACTTTATATTCTTGTGTAGTAACTGAAGTTCTGGGTCCAGCTTAATTTCTTTAAAGCAAATTCTACAAGTCATGGTTGTGATGTCAGACATGTTGATTTTACATTTAAATAATCAAAATGAAATCCAGTGGTGTAACATACATTTTGCGCTTGGGTTGTAGTTCTGATCAGAACAGATATATTTTTTATTATTCTTCCATTATTATTAATTAATATGCATTTAAATAGTGCCTTTTAAGATCAAGCTCTAAATAAATTATGATTAATTCTTTGGGGGTTTCGGCGCCCAAGAACAAGTTATAAATTTCCTTTCACTGTTCTTTCACTTTTGTTTAAGACCGCGCCGTCACGAGAGTGGAAGAAGAAAGTGTACTTAACGACGGCTAGATGACAGTAACAAGCATAATAATCTAAATAGTCAAAATATTTACCAAAAATTACTACTGATTTATTTTTAAAATGTTTGCAACTTCTGAATAACAGATGGCACTTTCAAAACATTTTAAAACACAAGAATAAATTTTACACATTTTACTCATCAATTGGAATAAATAATCCATAACTATACAGGGTGATTCAGCTAACCCGTTCATTAGAAGTTTATGGACTTCTCGTTGAAATGTTTGTTTAAAAATTTGGAATAGGGGATTGCTCGAAAAGTTCTATTTAATTAAAATATTTCAGCTCTTCTAACACTACCGGTTACACCGAACTTTCTTATTTTAAATGAAATGATATATTTTTTTGTGTATATTTGGATTTTACGCTAAAATCTGAGTTACTTTCATGTAGCACAACCTATATGAAAAATCAATAGTTTATGAGATATTTTCATTTTTTTGAGAAAAATTGGTTTTGTAGTATCGTTTTCAAACGCTTGTCACAGATTGAAAAACAAAGTTATAGTAACAAAATTTGGGCTATACTTAGGAGGAATGTTAAGTTTTTAAATGATGTGTAATTTGACATCTTATTATTTACTGGGTGTTGAAAATGTTTGGCTAAATCTGACTAACTTCAACTGCCCAAAAGTTAATTTTTTAAATAGAACACTCTGTATCTTGTTGCTCTATGTGATGGAGAATTAAGTGGTCTTTCAATCTTCATAAGGGTTCCTATACCTATCTGTTAACATTTTCCTGCCATCGATGTATTTACATTCGACACACAATATTTCTCTATTTTATTAAATAATTTACTGTGGCCTGTGGAAATTCAATGTCCTTTTTCAACTTGTAAACCCGACACATTATACACGATATGGAAATCCACCAAGAATATTCGAATGAAGACATACTATAGTATATTGAAAAACAAGTGTCACAACAACCCTTTTTGTCGCACGAAGACAAAGTTTGCAGACCGACCGAAGGGAGGTCTGCAATTGTCGGAGTGCGACAAAAAGTAGTTGTGACACGCGTTTTTGATACTATTTTTCTATTTCGCAAAAATTTACTTCAAGAAATAAATGTTAATATATGATCTAGTGTTTTTTTTTGGTTTAAAGCTATGTTGGTAGAGTAGTTGATATCCTAATAAAGTTAGCAACAAATGCTGTTGAAAGTTTGCTATCTTCAAAATAATGTGTTGAGATTTTTAATCACCGTTTAATTCACGAGTTAGTTACAAAACTTTTCCGTCGACCGTACTTTGTAATTTTAATAAAATTATATACTCTAAAGGCCGTCTGACACTTTAATAAATTTGATACAAAATTTACAAACAAATTTACATTCTAAATTTTGCGTAGTGTCATACGTACTCCTGGATGTAAATTTACAACGAAATTTACATCGCAAAAATATTTAGAACGTGTTCTAAAAATTCTACAAAGTACTCTTGTAAAAATGCGCACATAAAACAGCGCATATTGTTCAAATTCGCGCCTCTATGTAGCATCTTAAACCCCAAACCTGTGCCCAAACGGATATGTTCTCCATTTGTAAATTGTAGTCACGCTGCCCACATTCGTTCTCGATTTATAGTTTTCATTGATTGTTTGTTGTTCGTTCTTTGTTATTTCGTTGTTTGTTAATTGTTCATCTTTGTTAATTAATTATAGTGATATTGTTGTTTATATTTATTGTGAAAATTTACTCAGGTTATTGTTCAACTATGTCTTGGTCAAAAGAACAGTGTCAATTATTGATAGAATAGGTACAAAAGTACCCCTGTTTATATTTGGTAAAGTCACCACAATATAAAAATAAACATGCCCGACAAACTGCCCTGCAACATATCCAAGAAACGTTACAATCTATTAAACCAAACGTTTCAATAGGGGACATAAAATCAAAATTTAATGGCTTGAAATCCAATTTCCAAGTGGAATACAGAAAATGGAACAGTAGCAGATGTAGTGGGGCTGGTGACGATGAGAATAATAGCGTAAGGCAATAAGTGAGAAATTCATAACTGAGTAAGTCATTGTTTTATTTGTTGCAGGTTTATACACCAACGATTTGGAATTTTCAATTGCTGTTTTTCTTGTTGGATCATGTGCAGGTTCGATCTGCAATCGATTCGATGGAAGAGGAGGTGGAAACCTCTCGAGAATATGTGGTTGACCCTAACAGTGTCCTCCAAGAGTTTTCGGATGATGAAAGATTTGAATTGGAGTTTTCCTCTCAAAAGGAGACTGAAGATATTCCATTGACTTCTTCATCTACCCCATCAGCAAGGCCGAAGAAAAGTAGAACAAGACCGTGGAGATATAAATGTAATGCAGGAAACTTCAAAAACTCTTGCAACGATAAGCGAAACAATGACAAAATTGAACCAACCTGCCAATGAAATTGACAATGATGAAGATGCCTTGGCAAAATTCATTGTAAGTAAATTAAAAAAAATTAGAAACGACAATGTAAGAATAGAGACAGAAGAAGAGATTGTAAAGATTTTATATGCAGCAATCAAAAAAAGTAACAGATTATAATTATTTTAATGCGTTATATTTTTTGTAAATAAAACCACTATGTACATATTAAATCTATTTATTGCATTTTCTTGCCACTCAACAGCTCCATTAGGAGAATTAAAATAAGTTTTAAAACTATCTCGAATTTCTCGAACATTATCAGCTGTTCGGTTACAACATTGACGATTTATTTGTGGGAGACTTGTAATGTGTTCACCTCCTGCCTCAGTGTAACAATGAGATTTTCAGTGGCCAGATAATTATGTAATACTACACAGGTTAAGGTTATTAACTCCACTTTATCTGGACTTAGAACAATAGGATGCAAGAGTATTCGAAAACGATTTGCTAAAATACCAAATGCATTTTCTACTATTCTTCTAGCTCGAGATAACCTATAATTAAAAATTCTTGAGTCGTAATTAAGACCTCGGTCAGGGTATGGTTTCATTATATTTGTTGACAGTGGAAATGCATCATCGGCAACAATTACATATGGTAATGGTTTGTTGAGCCATGGTAATACTTCAGGGTCTGGTAAGTGAAGAGAACCATTCTGTAATGCCTCTGCAAGTTTACTGTTGCGAAACACCCCTTCATCACTTATCCGTCTGTGAACGCCTATGTTAACATAGAGGAACCGGTATTTGGAATCAGATAAACGCAATAGCACAATGCTGTTAGCACCTTTATAATTATTATAATCTGAGCCACTTGAAATTGGTGCTCGAAACGTAATGTGTCGCCCATCAAGAGCCCCGACACAAAGTGGAAACTGCCACATTGCATTAAAATCAGCTGCAATTTGCTTCCACTTTCTATTGTTGACAGCAAATATTCAAACTGCTCACTATTGAGCCTAAGAAAATTTATGTAGGACCCTAGATCTTCTTGTAGCAGTTCAGCATTTAACATGCTTTAAGACGTCCTTGCCTTGGTTTCGACGCTGCAGCCATTCCCTACACCACACTCGACGCTTAATGGACCTCTTCTTCTTTGATAGTAACATACTCGATACCATTACTACAGAAACTGCAGCAAGTGCGGAGCACATTATGGCCAAATTATTATTGTTCATAATTGTTCAAAACACAACAAACAAATAAAAAAAAAACAACAACAATAAAACTTAGCGATAATAACAACAACAAATAACGACAAAATCACAAAGATTAAGCACACGATAAATAGATAAACCATAGCCAACAAAGGAAGTTTTATCTATGGAGGGAAGCAGCGATAAATTGAATTTCCCCAGACAGCAACTTGTTGCGCCGGCGTTAACTGAAATTTACAAGGTGTAGCAGACAGATCAATTTTTACAATGTAAATTTGAATCCAAGATTAAATAGTTAGTTACGTAACGAGTGTCGAAAGTAACCCATAGCAGAACGAACGTGAATGCCACGTGAGGCCGCAGGCCGAACGTGGCATGTGAGGAGTTCTGCTATGGGACTTTCGACATAAGTAACGTACAACATTTTTGTGCTGTTTCTTGTTAAAAACCGGAATTTAATTTAACACAAATCATAAGATCGGATGTTATGTTGGTACTACTGTATTATTAAACAAAAACAAATTTGAACTTCAAACAATAATAAAAAATTTGTCTCGCTGTTTAAAATAATTTATAACATGAATATTCCTAATCACATACAAAAGTACGCAGAAGAAGCAGTTGCTAATTTACTTCCATCGAAATCGGCAAACCGATATAGGGAAGAATATAATAAATTTATCAAATGGTGCGAAGAAAATACTATTCAGGACTACACAGAAACGGTTTTACTTGCCTATTTTAAAATAAAATCGGATGTTATGAAAGCTTCAACACTGTGGAGCATATATTCAATGCTAAAATCCACTCTTAGCATACATCACAACATCCACCTTAATCAATATCGACAATTAGTAGCTGTTTTAAAAGGCAAAATGACCGTTATCAACCAAAAAATCCGATATTTTTACCGAAATTGACGTAGAAACATTTCTTAAAACCGCACCTAATGAGAAGTTTTTAGTCATGAAGGTAAATCAATCTATATTAATCTTAAAAATAAAACACATATTAAACTCTTAAACTAATTAAACACTAAAATCTACATTTAAATATATATACATACTATTTACAAGAACTATACAGTAAGTTGTCGATAAATTTTGTTTTACCTTCTAGACTGTGCTCATAATTGCAATTTCGGAGCATGCCGAAAAATAGAATTAGTAAATTTATCCACAAATGATGTGGATCAGTAATATGATTATCATAAAATTAAATGATACCAAGAATAAATGCAACCGCACATTTGTGATAAATAATCAAGCTTGGATTGAAACGGTTAATTTATATTTCAAGTTGCGACCCCAAAACATAGAGCATACACGATTCTTTATTTATTATTCGAATAACAAATGTACTCGGCAACCAGTGGGCATCAATACTTTTGGGGTGATGCCACGTAAAATTGCCGAGTTCTTAAAATTGCCCAATGCACCATCCTTTACGGGGCACTGTTTTAGAAGCTCCAGTGCTACTATATTAGCTGGGAAAGGAGCAAATTTTTTAAACGTCAAACGTCATGGTGGGTGGCAGAAGGTTACATCGAAGACTCCCTTCATGACAAAATTGTCATCGCAAACCGCCTAGCCTCTGAATCAACATCCTCATCCTCACATACGGTAACATCGTTTGAACCCTCACATACAATAACATCGTTTGATGAACCTTCAACATCACAAACTTCAACAGCAGTTCGTGAAAGTGATGGAGTAAAAGTTGCCAACTTGGCGTTAGAAGACATTAAATCAGGCGTTTCTATAACGAATTGTCAAAATTTTACCATTAATTTTAATATTAATAAGTAATTAACTGTAGTTTGAATACGTACCTTATAAGTTTGTGTTCCTTTAACGTTCCGTTGTTATGTTCAAGTATTTCTTTATTATTATTTGTAAGATATTTTTCCTTAGCATTCACTTTTAATAGTTAATGTTTCATTTTTGTAGGTTAAATATTCGTTTTTAGTTAGTTCAAAAACACCACCACTACCAATATAGTTGCAAATAAAAACCCTAAAGTTTGAACTTTAAGAGCGTTTTTTTGCATTTAAATTAAATTTTCTAGCTTTCAAAATGATACTAACCACTCATAGATACATTTTCTTTGATAATAATAAATTATTAAATGCTAATTATGTCTAGAATTGTTACATCTCATTTTGCACACTCTAGTGTTGTTTTTTATATTGCATAACGCTTGCGACGAATAGAAACGCTTGCTTTCGATGGAAGCAGCACAAAAACATATTTTACACTGTAAATTTATATGTAAATTTTGTATTAAATTTATAAAAGTGTCAGCCGGCCTTAATAATTCTAGAGAAATAATGCTATTGTGAACGCACCACAACCACAAATTTATAACCTAACTTCATCGTTTCTATTTTTTTGTGAGATCTGCGTCTTTTATTGCCAACAGTATTTTAATATAAGCTCACCAAGTTGATGGAGAATTAAATTACTCAATTTCGATTGTTTTGTCGAAATAAAATAGTTTTCATTACAGTAAAACAAGAAGACTAAATTTTTTTGTTGGAACGGATTGGTGCTTAATCAATATACTGGTCCACCTACAAAGACAACACTAAAAGCGTTTGACAATGTTTGATATATAATAAATGTAACTTAAGCACATCTCGAACAAGTTGAACTTTATATAATGACTTGTCCCATCATACCGAAGAAAGATATTTATATCCTTACTGTGTGCAAGCAGTTTACCAACTTATTGAGACAATTATCCTGCACATATTCAATACTGTCAATGGCTTTGCAACACTTTCATCAGAGACATATTTGCTTAAGACTCCTTATCGATGAAGTTTGGTTTTACGTTTACAAAAAACATTTTGTTAAAGTGGTTCCGCTTCACCTCCAAAAGATCTTTTCAGAAGTCGGAATGTTCACTTTTTATAGTTTTGATTTTTCTTACAGCCTTACTTAAAGAATCTAACTTTTGAACAATGAGTAAATAATATTGAAGAACTACGTGAGAGAATAGTTTGTAAAATAGATGACCTGAACACCCTTAACATGTTATTAAACGTTATCATTGGAATGTTGCATACAGTACAAAAATGTCTTAAAATCACTGTGAACAAATTCAAGATTTATTACAATTGTAGATTAACGTCGATTTGTTATTATTAAAATTTGCTTTGCTACAAATTACGACAGATTTTTTATTTATACTTTCATGTTGTCGTTGATTGAAGATAAAACGGCAATATGTATGTATAGTTGCCTATACTAAAATCAATTTTGTTTACATTAATGTAAGTCATAAATGCACGGTCTATGGAAGAATATTGACTGTTAAGTTTTGTTTCATAAATTAACATTAAATTTTCTTTGAATATTAAAATCTACTTAATAAGAACTAACCAAACAAAACCTCGCTTAATTTTCCTACGTCAAAATTAAAACTGTAAATTATTTGGTTATTCTCTAAAATTTCTAAAATCCCTAAAACAGTACGGAAAGAGCTTCTATTTCCGTATCGTGTACAATACGGAAACAAAGCTATAGAAATTGCGAAATAGAAAAAACTTATTTTTTATTCATGGAGAATGCTACAAAATTATTGAAAGAACTTGCCGTTTGTTCAACGAGAGATATCCACACTTGTGACCTCTAAATAAAACTACGTTTAAGAGAATAGAAGCAAATTTTAAACAATTTGGAATTCAATGTACTAGAACACGCCCCACGGTAGTCACCGGTGATGAATTATTATACCTCTTCACAAGGGAGGAGCCACCGAATTACTTACTAATTACAGACCTATAGCATTGTGCTCTAATATTTCAAAACTTTTTGAAAAAATAATAAAAACTCAACTGGTAAACTTCTTAACAAAATTTAGTATCCTATCTTCTCGTCAATTCAGTTTAGAGAAGATAGAGACACGACAGATGCTTTGGCTTTTCTAACAAAAAAATTTATAAAAATATGGATAATTCTAGATGCTCTATTGCTGTATTTTTAGATTTAGCCAAAACATTTGACTGTGTCAACTATTCTATCCTTTTGATAAGCTTGAACATATTGGTATACGTGGTACATCCTTACATTTTTTCAGAGTTATCTAAGTGACAGATATCAATGTGTTAGAGTAAATAATAAAATAAGTACATCTCTTAAAATTAAATGTGGAGTTCCACAAGCAAGCGTTCTTGGGCCAGTTTTGTTTAATATTTATATCAATGATTTATTGATTCTTTTCAATGATGTGGAAATTTTAGCGTATGCTGATGACACAGTTTTGTATATCGGTGGTTCCACTTGGGATTATGTTATGTTATCTGCTTCAACTAAGCTATCAGCAACAAAATACTGGCTAGATAACAACTGTTTAACTTTAAATTATTATAAAACTAAGCATTTGCCGTTTTCTTCTTATGTTTGTGATTTACTTACGAACGAGCATATTGTTGTTCATAATGTTAATTGTAACAGAAATAGTTGTACATGTAATATAAACATAGCTGGGGTTACATCTATAAAATATTTAGGTATATTTTTGATTCAAACAAGAAATGGGATGTGCATATTAACCAATTAGTTACTAAACTAAGAAGATACATATATTTATTTAGAACTCTTAAACATACATTTGAAATTAAAATTCTTCCCCCCGCGTATACTATATTTTGCATTTATCCAGTCTTCATTGAGTTATGGAATACTTATTTGGGGTGGCGCTTTAAATTTTTTAAATTAACAAAAAAAAAAAAATTTTTAAAATAATTTTTTTTTTATTATTTATTTTTTAAATAAAAAAAAAAATTTATTAAAATTAAAAAATTATATTTTTTAAATTTTTTAAAAAATTTAAAAATTATTTGTGTCAGTGTGGCGCTTTGAGAAACTCATCTATCTTTTATATTTACATTATATTTTTTTTTTACAATTACATACCACAAAAGATTAGATTAGAAAAAACTACAAGACACTAACTACCGTTGAGTAAATGAACCTATTTTAAAACCACATTAAAATTATATATTCGAAAAAACATTTTTTAAACTTTTTAAAGTGAGTAAAATTTCATTGAATTGTTTTTGTTTTAACTAAATGTTTAATAATAAATATTCCATCTATGCTTTTGATAATTTTTAATTTTTTTTTTTTTAATAATTTCAAATCATTTCAACACCTTTGGGTTAACACGAGGTTTAAAATGTAACCCCCATGATAGCTTATATTTAAAAAAAAGGTTGTTAATTTTATAAATTAATCACCTATAAAAATTTAAACTTAAAGTCATCATAAAATAATTCTTAGGCTGGTTTCATTTTTACCCCCACTGCATGAAAGAGTTGTTTGCTTTTGGTTTTCCGGACACAAAATTTTAACTTTATTTTGCAACTTTTTAACCCTTAAAAACTACCCCTTATAACATTACAATGCTTATTTACAACTACTTTAATAGAAATAAATAGAAAAAAATACGTATAATATATTCATATATAATATCGATCCATAAAAATATACAGAGTGTACATAAATAAATGAGAAAAACTGTAAGTGTGATTCTTTGTCGAAAAATGTGGATCTTCCATATAAAAAAAATTTATATTAGCAACCCCTGCTTAGTTACAGGCCCTTAAAAGATAGAGCAAAAAATAGCTATTAATGTAATCAGTGACGAAACGCATGATTTTTTGTAACGAATGTGATAATAGCGGGACGAGCGAAGCGAGGTCAACAATATCACCTGAGTTGAAAAAATCATGTTTCATTACGTGTTACATAAAAGATGTTTTCTAATTTTGACAAAAACAGGGTAAACGTGTTTAATTCAATATCATATTAACATATTCCCAATAGTATGTATTGTGTATATAAATTTAAAAAAGCTAAGATGTTATCCATAGAGTTTTTGTTACTATTTCCAAAATCCACTTCCCTTTTTTTACAACTCATTTATTAAAATATTTGAATTTCGATATGGCAACGATATGACAGAGGTTGGTATCACTAAAATTGGTGTCAATGCGCAACTCAAGTAGTGAAACTTGGAAAGAAAATAGGTCCGAACTTAGTTTAAAAACTAGTTTCTAAATTGAATTTTTTTTTTAATTACATTATTCAAGTTTGTTCAAGTACGTGTAATGTTCAAATTTTATAGACAAGTTTTAGACATATTTGAGTAACGGTAGTTAAGAAAATAAAAATTGTCAGTTATTTTTTTAAAATGCAACCGGGTTTTTTATATTCTCATTCGATGCACTTTGGACTGACCGCTACAATGTTTCACAATGTGCCCTTTCAAAGAGGATTTATAATTAGTTTTGAAGTCGCACTTGTCACAGTTGAAACGCTTGCCATCAGAATGTTTCATCGTGTGCCGTTTTAAATCGGATTTATAATTAGTAGTGTAGTCGCACTTGTCACAGTTGAAACGTTTACCACCAGAATGTTTTCTCATGTGCAGTTTTAAATCAAATTTATGATTAGTTTTGTAATCGCACTTGTCACAGTTGAAACGTTTACCATGACAATGTTTCAGAATGTGCACTTCTAAATTGGATTTACGATTAGTTTTTAAATCACAATTGTAACAAGTGAAACGTTGATGAGAATGTTTCCTCATGTGGCGTCTTAAATTGAATTTAGAATAAGTATTGTAGTCGCACTCGTAACAGCTAAAAGATTGACAAAGATTCAGAATGTGCACTTTTAAATAGGATTCAGAACAAGTTTTGTAGTCGCACTTGTCACAGTTGAAACGGTTATCACCAGAATGTTTCATCATGTGCACTTTTAAATCGGATTTATAATTAGTTTTGTAGTCGCACTTGTCACAGTTGAAAAGTTTATCACCAGAATGTTTCATCGTGTGCCGTTTTAAATCGGATTTATAATTAGTAGTGTAGTCGCACTTGTCACAGTTGAAACGTTTACCACCAGAATGTTTTCTCATGTGCAGTTTTAAATCAAATTTATGATTAGTTTTGTAATCGCACTTGTCACAGTTGAAACGTTTACCACGACAATGTTTCAGAATGTGCACTTTTAAATGGATTTACGATTAGTTTTAAATCGCAATTGTAACAACTGAAACGTTGATGAGAATGTTTCCTCATGTGGCGTCTTAAATTGAATTTAGAATAAGTATTGAAGTCGCACTCGTAACAGCTAAAAGATTGACAAAGATTCAGAATGTGCACTTTTAAATATGATTCAGAACAAGTTTTGTAGTCGCACTTGTCACAGTTGAAACGGTTATCACCAGAATGTTTCATCATGTGCACTTTTAAATCGGATTTATAATTAGTTTTGTAGTCGCACTTGTCACAGTTGAAAAGTTTATCACCAGAATGTTTCATCATGTGCACTTTTAAATCGGATTTATAATTAGTTTTGTAGTCGCACCCGTCGCAGTTGAAACGTTTAACATCAGAATGTTTCATCATGTGCACTTTTAAACTAGAATGATAATTAGTTTTGTAGTAGCACTTGTCACAGTTGAAGAGTTTAACACCAGAATGAATCATTATGTGCATTTTTAAACTGGATTTAAATTTAGTTCTGAACTCGCACTTGTCACAGCTAAAAGTTTGTTCACTAGAATGTTTGAACATGTGCTTTTTAAATTTGATTTAGAATTAGTTTTATAGTCACACTTTTCACAGTTAAAAAGTTTAACACCAGAATGCTTCATCATGTGTATTACTAAATTCGATTTATAATTAGTTTTGTAGTCGCAGTTGTTACAAAAAAAAGATTTTTCACTTGGATATTGGCTGAAGTGTTTCGGTTTAGTAGTTGAATATTGAGGTGATATGGCCTTCGCAATTTCTTGATTAGAATAAATTCGATAATTATTCTTTGAAAGATGATTAACGTGCCTCCTATTAGTAACAGGAACACTGTTGTGCGTTAAAATATGTAATTTTAAACCATCTTCAGACTGCGCATCAAAAGTGCACACTTTGCATAAATTGACCAAATTCTTCATGTGTCTTTACCTGAAATTCCAAAAGAATTTTACTATAGGCATTCATTATAAAGTTTCGTTAACATATTGCGCTATAATTGTATTTTAAATAATAAAAATATTTTTGTTTTGAATCGAAAAATGATTATTTAGATTAAAATATTTCATGTAAATAAAATTTCATTTAATTGCAATAAAAAAGTTGTATGCGTATAGATTAGTATGTGTAGAATAGGAGTATTGTTTATAAACTCATATCCGTTTGGATTAAGAAATGTTGAGACACAAAGTCTGTATACGTGATAAAAAGAGCATATTGATTGGTGACGAGTAGACCGGACACTATAAAATTATCAACGCTAGTGTTGTGAAAAAAAAACAATTTGTAAGCAAAAGTATGAGAATAAACGGAACACTAAAAATTAGGAAAATCAGTTTGACAGCTAACTTTACGCATTGTTTTTATAGGCTCCTAGATAAAAATGACAAAAATCAGTTATTTCCATGGCAAACTCAGCCTCAATTATTAATCGTATTTTTCTAAAAAAAGTTCTTATGTAACACCCATATTTTTTCATATGGTTGTAAAGAGAATAAACGGTGCTATCCGAAATATTAAAAAAAATATATAATATGCTATTTGAAAAAAAAAAGTTGAATATCGCTACCATTATACAAGTGCAGAATTTGAAAATTGTATTTACTTATCTTATAGAAAATTTAGTCTCATTTACGAAAATTAAAAAAATAATAAAAACATAAAAAATAACGGAAATACAAGCCTAGAGAGTGATCTCTGGGACACCCTGTATATTACAATTTTCGGTAAATTTTAATGTAGGTTTTGATTCTACTAGTGATGTAGTAGACGCAGGCAGCGTTTTAAAATAATGCTTCAGTAACGACAAATTCTGAAGTTTGTTGTGAAATTAAGTAAGTGTATTGAATATAATTTGCATGAACAAACTCACAAAAACTTACATGACTCTTGGAAGATGAAAATATACAAATTCACAATTTGGTTCAGCTTCGTTACAAACACTTACTTGGTTGGGTATTTAGCAAATTATGTACTAATTAAATTTAAATGTAATTATTGCGTAGGTATACTCTTAAAAGTACTAAGTAAAAATAAAACTGAGAAGAATTTAACACTTCAAATGCCTATCTACATCATCAATCAAATATAGTAGGTATCGGTGATGACTTATGACGTATGAGGTGCTATGACTAAGCAAACCCGAAAAGGAAGATGGATTTGTGATAGTGTTTCCATCACATTGCAAGGCATTTTTAAGCTCATTTTCCTTCCATAAGGTTGCATATCTTAACAAAAATTTATAATCAATGCTGTTTGTCTTACACCAACAATCATGATATTTGAATGAATATTTTTATGTGTGTTCGCAGTTAAAAGTTTAGTTCATTTGTATTAAGCCCTGCATGAATAGATCATCAACTGATCGACTTTCTATGCAAGTATAGGTAATTACAAATGTTAAAGTTCAAATCAATAATTGAATTTGTGATTCATTAATGATGAGTGAAAATATAAATTTTTTTTGTTGTTAGTACCTTATAACACTAAAGAATACTCACGGAAATACTTTCTTCAAGATGCAAAGAGATATCAGTGTTAAATAACACACACTCATCTTCGACAATATTCTCACTCTTAATTCCATCTTCGGTGACCTCTGGTTTGATTACGTCTTTAATGAGAGGTGAGATATTATGCGGTTCTAATTGAGTACATAATTGGTGTACATCATTGACCTCTTTCTTGCACTTGATGCATGCGATTGGATTCTCGGTAATGGTCACATCCTTGAACGATTTCAATCATATAATTGAATCGATGTTGTAAGATAATACATACATGTTCCAAAGGAAACTCCAACTTTATGTTATTGTATAGTAACTGAAACTCTGGGTCTTGTTTAATTTCTTTAAAGCAAATTCTACAAGTCATAGTTGTGAATGCTTAATGTTTATACTGTTGTGATGCCATGCCAGACACATTTAAAGAATTAAAATGAATTTCAGTGGCGGAACATACATTTTGCATTTGGGTTTTAGTTCTGATCAGAACTGATATATTTTTTATTATTCCTCAATATTATTAATTAATGTTGCATTTAAATAGTGCCAAATATACCTTATAAGATCAAGTCTCTAAATAAATTAAGATTAAGGAGGTTTCGGAGCCCAAGAAGAAGTTGTAAATATCCTTTTTGTACTCATAGCCTAAGATTACTGATTTCCCATTTATTCTCGATGCAAGGGGAGTTCCATTTCCTGCACCGCAGTGTTATCTAGTTTCCAGTGAACAGGGAAATTTTTGTTAGGTTGGTATTAGTTGACAACGCAAAGCAAATCACGTTTCAGTCAAAGCGATGTAAGAAAAAAGTTCCGTCCTAGTGTTTATCTTTTTCTATCAGTTTTACCAACACGAACCTTCAAAAAATACTATGAATTTTAAATTATCACCAAAAGTCAACCCAAGCCACAGATTATTAACCTTTTTCTGTAGCCATGTTGATATCTTAATAAAAATAAATTACAGGTACTTAATAAAACAATTTTAAATACTTACAGAAGACAGAGGTAATAGTAAATTTAGTCTTGAAAAAGACTGTTTGTAAAAAAGCAGCAAAACGATCAAAGAAGATAAAACCACGCAGAACAAACCCAAACACAAAACTCAAACGAATAATTAAAAATTTTAAGGTTAGCTTGACTTGGGTTGATTTTTAGTGATAATTTAAAATTTAGAGTAGTTTAGAGGATTCGTGTTGGTAAAACTGACAGAAAAAGATAGCACTAGGGCGGAACTTTTTTCTCTTACATCGCTTTAGCTGAAACGTGCTATTGTAAGCAATCGGCGGGACAGTGCTACCAACTAAAATTTCTTGTAAACACAAAAAACTAAGCAGCTGTGAATTTATCTATTATGAATTATTACTACAGTTACTCGATACTGTAACGTAACCCAGGTACTTGCAAAAGCAAGATTTAAATAGCCCGCAAGAACACAAAGCGCGCTTGGCCGGTCGCAAATAAAAGGTTCCTACGACATTCAATTTAGAACATAACATTTCCCGCTAGTTTATCCGATAATCATGTTGTAACGTTGTAGTAGACACACAAATTAAATAAAACGCAAATGTGGGGATTAATGAATTTATTAGAATGGTTACAAAAATGAATTTGGAATGAATATGTAAGTCAAAGCAAAAAAAAACCAAAGGGGGGCACCTCTCTGCCTAGACAACCCGAGGAAAAAGAGGTTAGAAAACCTCGAGTTAAGTCCGACATAACACTAACAAAAAAAAATCATACCAGTATAAGGGTCCATCGGGTTCGAGATCAAATTATCAATTGGTTCGGCCAATTTGAACAATTAGAGGTCTTCGTACACAAGTGTAAAACCAAAAACACAGGGGTGTCGTTAATCAAGAATAATGTAATCCAGCCCATTTTCACACACAATAAGCAAACCGTAGAAGTCGGAAGTACAATGATAGTCCTGATAGGAAATTCTCCACCTACAGTTTTACTGTCTTCCACTTCCAACGATTCACTGCCAACATTGCCCATTGCTAATGCCGAAAGTTCAGAAGCAGTTGGACGAATCGTCATACGAGTACGTGTTAAACAACAGGCTATTATTGAACAACAAGTTTTATATAAATACGCCCTTCTTTGGCAATTACGTTTTGGGCATTTACACCAATTATGGATCACCGTTCTCATTAAATAAATGTCTCTCATGTCGATCTATAATTCTAAAGGTGCAAACAGTACAGCAACCGACAAATGGTTAACAAATCTAGTTATAGATGCAACATCATTATGTTTATTGAAATCACGAACTGATATCTATTACATTGACACCACTTCTGTTCAATTGTTATCTTCTAGTTCAATAAACATTTTTTAAATACAACATTGTTAAGTTTTTTTATATTCATCACTTGGTGCTATCGTATATAATCAATAAAAATATTAAACAATTTGTTCTTTTCTGAATTTCTTTGTTCAGATTTTACAATGTAATCAAGCATATGTTCACAGCGTCAAATTTCATGATATTGGAACTTAGCTGGAACTATGCTCACTCTGTTGATTTCTTCTTTTTTTATATATTAATTTATTTTCAATTATTCGGTTTCCATTTTTTTTTCTGTCACATTTATTCATGTTTTTTTTCCTGTACTTTATTTTTCTGTTGTGTATTTATACATGTATTATGTAAATGAATAAATGGTTATTATTTTTATTATTATTATATTTCGATAACACCACCGTTTGATGATGTAAGTAACAGCAGTCCAGGAAATGAAGCTCAAAATAAGGCAAAACAAATTCTTTTAAAATGTACCGATTTGCATGAAAATTTTGGATTACATTTAACTTACTTTCCACTTTAAAATGTATATGTCAACGGGCGCTTATTATTTTTTATGGGTAAAACTACCGCTAAATGCCAAAACCTATAAAACCATATTTTAAAACTTAAAGTGAGTAAAATTTTGTTTTTAACTAAATGTTTAATAATAAATATTTTATGCTTTGAAAATTTTTTACAAATCATTTCAACATTTAAAAATTAACCCCCATGATAGCTTAATTAAAAAAAAGAATTATTTACCCTACAAAATTAATAAGTCATCATAAAATAATTCTTAGGCTGGTTTCACACTGATGCGTTTTTCCGGACACAAAATTTTAACTTTATTTTGCAACTTTTTAACCCTTAAAAACTACCCCTTATAACATTACAATGCTTATTTACAACTACTTTAATAGAAATAAATAGAAAAAATACGTATAATATATACATATATAATATCGATCCATAAAAATATACAGGGTGTACATAAATAAATGCGAAAAACTGTAAGTGTGATTCTTTGTAAAAAAATGTGGATCTTCCATATAAAAAAATTTATATTAGCAACCCCTGCTTAGTTACAGGCCCTTAAAGATAGAGCAAAAAATAGCTATTAATGTAATCAGTGACGAAACGCATGATTTTTTGTAACGAATGTGATAATAGCGGAACGAGCGAAGCGAGGCCGAGCAATATCACCCGAGTTGAAAAAATCATGTTTCGTTACGTGTTACATACAAGATGTTTTCTAATTTTGACAAAAACAGAGTAAACGTGTTTAATTCAATATCATATTAACATATTCCCAATAGTATGTATTGTGTATATAAATTTAAAAAAACTAAGATGTTATCCATAGAGTTTTTGTTACTATTTCCGAAATCCACTTCCCTTTTTTACAACTCATTTATTAAAATATTTGAATTTCGATATGGCAAAGATATGACAGAGGTTGGTATCACTAAAATTGGTGTCAATGCGCAACTCAAGTAGTGAAACTTGGAAAGAAAATAGGTCCGAAAATAGTTTAAAAACTAGTTTCTAAATTGAATTTTTTTTTAAATTACATTATCAAAGTTTGTTCAAGTGCGTGTAATGTTCAAATTTTATAGACAAGTTTTGACATATTTGAGTAACGGTAGTTAAGAAAATAAAAATTGTCAGTTATTTTTTTAAAATGCAACCGGGTTTTTTATATTCTCATTCTATGCACTTTGGACTGACCGCTACAATGTTTCACAATGTGCCCTTTCAAAGAGGATTTATAATTAGTTTTGAAGTCGCACTTGTCACAGTTGAAACGTTTACCATCAGAATGTTTCATCATGTGCCGTTTTAAATCGGATTTATAATTAGTTGTGTAGTCGCACTTGTCACAGTTGAAACGTTTACCACCAGAATGTTTCTCATGTGCAGTTTTAAATCAAATTTATGATTAGTTTTGTAATCGCACTTGTCACAGTTGAAACGTTTACCACGACAATGTTTCAGAATGTGCACTTCTAAATTGGATTTACGATTAGTTTTTAAATCGCAATTGTAACAACTGAAACGTTGATGAGAATGTTTCCTCATGTGGCGTCTTAAATTGAATTTAGAATAAGTATTGTAGTCGCACTCGTAACAGCTAAAAGATTGACAAAGATTCAGAATGTGCACTTTTAAATAGGATTCAGAACAAGTTTTGTAGTCGCACTTGTCACAGTTGAAACGGTTATCACCAGAATGTTTCATCATGTGCACTTTTAAATCGGATTTATAATTAGTTTTGTAGTCGCACTTGTCACAGTTGAAAAGTTTATCACCAGAATGTTTCATCATGTGCATTTTTAAATCGGATTTATAATTAGTTTTGTAGTCGCACCCGTCGCAGTTGAAACGTTTAACATCAGAATGTTTCATCGTGTGCACTTTTAAACTAGAATGATAATTAGTTTTGTAGTAGCACTTGTCACAGTTGAAGAGTTTAACACCAGAATGAATCATTATGTGCATTTTTAAACTGGATTTAAATTTAGTTCGGAACTCGCACTTGTCACAGCTAAAAGTTTGTTCACTAGAATGTTTGAACATGTGCATTTTTAAATTTGATTTAGAATTAGTTTTATAGTCACACTTTTCACAGTTAAAAAGTTTAACACCAGAATGCTTCATCATGTGCATTACTAAATTCGATTTATAATTAGTTTTGTAGTCGCAGTTGTTACAAAAGAAAGATTTTCACTTGGATATTGGCTGAAGTGTTTCGGTTTAGTAGTTGAATATTGAGGTGATATGGCCTTCGCAATTTCTTGATTAGAGTAAATTCGATAATTATTCTTTGAAAGGTGATTAAAGTGCCTCCTATTAGTAACAGGAACACTTTTATGCGTTAAAATATGTAATTTTAAACCATCTTCAGACTGCGCATCAAAAGTGCACACTTTGCATAAGAATTGACCAAATTCTTCATGTGTCTTTACCTGAAATTCCAAAAGAATTTTACTATAGGCATTGATTATAAAGTTTCGTTAACATATTGCGCTATAATTGTATTTTAAATAATAAAAAATATTTTGTTTTGAATCGAAAAATGATTATTTAGATTAAAATATTTCATGTAAATAAAATTTCATTTAGTTGCAATAAAAAAAGTTGTAAGCGTATCGATTAGTATGTGTAGAATAGGAGTATTGTTTATAAACTCATATCCGTTTGGATTAAGAAATGTTGAGACACAAAGTCTGTATACGTGATAAAAAGAGCATATTGATTGGTGACGAGTAGACCGGACACTATAAAATTATCAACGCTAGTGTTGTGAAAAAAAAACAATTTGTAAGCAAAAGTATGAGAATAAACGGAACACTAAAAAATTAGGAAAATCAGTTTGACAGCTAACTTTACGCATTGTTTTTATAGGCTCCTAGATAAAAATGACAAAAATCGGTTATTTCCATGGTAAACTCAGCCTCAATTATTAATCGTATTTTTCTAAAAAAAATTCTTATGTAAGACCCATATTTTTTATATGGTTGTAAAGAGAATAAAAGGTACTATCTGAAATATTAAAAAAAATATAATATGCTATTTGAAAAAACAAAGTTGAATATCGCTACCATTATACAAGTGCAGAATTTGGAAAATTGTATTTACTTATCTTATAGAGAATTTAGTCTCATTTACGAAAATTAAAAAAAATAATAAAAACATAAAAAATAACGGAAATACAAGCCTAGGGGTGATCTCTGTATATTACAACTTTCGGTAAATTTGAATGTAGGGTTTGATTCTACTAGTGATGTAGTAGACGCAGGCAGCGTTTTAAAATAATGCTTCAGTAACGACAAATTCTGAAGTTTGTTGTGAAATTAAGTAAGTGTATTGAATATAATTTGCATGAACAAACTCACAAAAACTTACATGACTCTTGGAAGATGAAAATATACAAATTCACAATTTGGTTGTTAGTGCAATCCCCAGCTTCGATTACAAACACTTACTTGGTTGGTGTATTTAGCAAATTATGTACTAATTAAATTTAAAATGTAATTATTGCGTAGGTATACTCTTGAAAAAGTACTAAGTAAAAATAAAACTGAGAAGAATTTAACACTTCAAATGCCTATCTACATCATCAATACAAATATAGTAGGTATCGGGTGATGACTTATGAGCGTATGAGGTGCTATGACTAAGCAAACCCGAAAAAGGGATGATTTGTGATAGTGTTTCCATCACATTGCAAGGCAGATTTTTTTTTAAGCTCATTTTCCTTCCATGAAGGTTGCATATCTTAACAAAAAATTTATAATCAATGCTGTTTGTCTTACACCAACAAATCATGATATTTGAATGAATATTTTCATGTGTGTTCGCAGTTAAAAGTTTAGTTCATTTGTATTAAGCCCTGCATGAAATATGATCATCAAGATGATCGACTTTTTATGCAAGTATAGGTAATTACAAATGTTAAAGTTCAAATCAATAATTGAATTTGTGATTCATTAACGATGAGTGAAAAATATAAATTTTTTTTTTGTTGTTAGTACCTTATAACACTAAAGAATACTTACGGAAATACTTTCTTCAAGATGCAAAGAGATATCAGTGTTAAATAACACACACTCATCTTCGACAATATTCTCACTCTTAATTCCATCTTCGGTGACCCTCTGGTTTGATTACGTCTTTAATGAGAGGTGAGATATTATGCGGTTCTAATTGAGTGCATAATTGGTGTACATCATTGACCTCTTTTTTTGCACTTGATGCATGCGATTGGATTCTCGGTAATGGTCACATCCTTGAACGATTTCAATCATATAATTGAATTGATGTTGTAAGATAATACATACATGTTCCAAAGGGAAACTCCAACTTTATGTTATTGTATAGTAACTGAAACTCTGGGTCTTGTTTAATTTCTTTAAAGCAAATTCTACAAGTCACTAGTTGTGAATGCTTAATGTTTATACTGTTGTGATGCCATGCCAGAACACATTTAAAGAATTAAAATGAATTTCAGTGGCGGAACTACATTTTGCATTTGGGTTTTAGTTCTGATCAGAACTGATATATTTTTATTATTCCTCCAATATTATTAATTAATGTGCATTTAAATAGTGCCAAATATACCTTATAAGATCAAGTCTCTAAATAAATTAAGATTAAGGGGGTTTCGGGAACCCAAGAAGAAGTTGTAAATATCCTTTTTTGTACTCATAGCCTAAGATTACTGATTTCCCGTTTATTTTCGATGCAAGGGGAGTTCCATTTCCTGCACCGCGGTGTTATCTAGTTTTCGAGAGAACAGGGAAATTTTTTGTTAGGTTGGTTTTTGTTGACAACGCAAAGCAAATTGTAAAGCGAATCGGCGGGACAGTGCTACCAACTAAAATTTCTTGTAAACACAAAAACTAAGCAGCTGTGAATTTATCTATTATGTGTTATTACTACAGTTACTCGATACTGTAACGTAACCCAGGTACTTGCAAAAGCAAGATTTAAATAGCCCGTTAGAACACAAAGCGCGCTTGGCCGGTCGCAAGTAAAGGTTCCTACGACATTCAATTTAGAACATAACATTTCCCGCTAGTTTATCCGATGATCATGTTGTAACGTTGTAGTAGACAACACAAATTAAATAAAACGCAAATGTGGGGATTAATGAATTTATTAGAATGGTAACAAAAATGAATTTGGAATGAATATGTAAGTCAAAGCAAAAAAAAACCAAAAGGGGGCACCCTCTGCCTAGACAACCTGAGGAAAAAGAGGTTAGAAAACCTCGAGTTAAGTCCGACATAACACTAACAAAAAGAATCATACCAGTAAGGGCCATCGGGTTCGAGATCAAATTATCAATTGGTTCGGCCAATTTGAACAATTAGAGGTCTTCGTACACAAGTGTAAAACCAAAAACACAGGGGTGTCGTTAATCAAGAATAATGTAATCCAGCCCATTTTCACACACAATAAGCAAACCGTAGAAGTCGGAAGTACAATGATAGTCCTGATAGCAAAGTTAACGTTACCGGAAATTCTCCACCTACAGTTTTACTGTCTTCCACTTCAACGATTCACTGCCAACATTGCCCATTGCTAATGCCGAAGTTCAGAAGCAGTTGGACGAATCGTCATACGAGTACGTGTTCAACAACAGGCTATTATTGAACAACAAGTTTTATATAAATACGCCCTTCTTTGGCAATTACGTTTTGGGCATTTACAACAATTATGGATCACCGTTCTCATTAAATAAATGTCTCTCATGTCGATCTATAATTCTAAAGGTGCAAACAGTACAGCAACCGACAAATGGTTAACAAATCTAGTTATAGATGCAACATCATTATGTTTATTGAAATCACGAACTGATATCTATTACATTGACACCACTTCTGTTCAATTATTATCTTCTAGTTCAATAAACTTGTTTTCTAAATTTGCTCCTTATACAAAATCTTTTACCAACATAACTTTTGTTATTCCACTAAACTTGATTAAGATACACTGGACTTTAATTGTACTTGATCTTAATAAGAAAATAATGTACCATTTAACCCTATGGCGTATGAAAGTCACAATCCAACTATTGTCAAAATTTATTAAAATGTTTTTAGAAACTCGAGATTTAATAAACAAGGATGAAATTAAGTTAAATTATAGAAAGTGGCAATTTTGTGAAATAAATGATTACCCCCTTCAAAAAGATTCTCATAACTGCGAGATTTATATAACTTATTACATGAAAGTTATTTTGACACTGTCAGACATGAGGTCATTTTCAAATAACTGTTCGAAAGACTTTGATCCGGAACGTTCTAGATTTGATTTACAAACGTTACTGCTTTTATCGTCAAAAAATATGAGATGTAATTGTTTATTGTGTGGTATAGTAACAAAAACCCTTGATTATACTTGTTGTCAAAATTGTACAAGACGTTTTCATTTGAAATGCGGGTTGTTTGAAAATGTGTGTGAATTATGTCAAAATAATGGTGACGTATTTTTAGAACGACAAACAATACAATTAATTCATTTAGATGATTTATCAATTGAGTACTTTATTAAATTGGAGAAGGAGAACATTGCTAACATATTTTTGAACCGCTAGAATAATGATGAATGCCGAATATTTTGTGAAATGCCTACTAATAATTTAATACAGGATAGAAGCATCCCATTTATTTCTTATGCAACGTCTGTAGAGATTTGTAAATCTATCAGAACCATATTTCCCGAAATTTCACAGGAATTTATTTGCTTTGTACTCTTAGGTTTAATTAATAAGAAAATAATTTGTTGCTTTTATCGGATGACTACAATAGTAACGATTTTTTTGCAAAGTTTAAGAGATTGGACAATACTAGTATTGATACTAAGTCGCCCTACACAATGGATGCAACTCTATCTGGCCTCATCGATGCTCAAAATTAAAGTTCAGTTGCACTACATGAAATCTAATAGCGTTCAAATAACAATAGATACTTACTAGATTAATAGATATGGAGAATCCATGAAATGTTTTTAGAAATTCTTAATCGTTATGATATTAAGCCGTTACGTCCGTTAATATGGTTTGAAAGTTGAACTGTAGTCCATTAATAAGTCACCATATAAAAAACAAAGTTTTGATTGCTGTAAAATAATTATGTAAAACATGGGAAGTGGTCGAAAACTCAACATGTAAAAATGGTTGTGATGGTATCTCAAGGTAATTAATCAAAAATTTGTGACAACGAAAGACTTAAAAGTTATAATTTTTATTAGTATTCAACCTCTAAAATCCCCTTTTAACTTTAAATATTTTATAGTTGCTTGTTGAATTAGTCAAGTATCTCTATTTATTAATATTCACCCCAAATATTAACTCTTTCGACGGCTAACTCATTTAAATTTTTTATAGTGTTTTGTTTGCAATTAAGTCAAGTATTTTTTAAGCTAATCAAAATTTGTGACAACGAAAGACTTGAACGTTATAATTTTTATTAATATTCAACCCCAATTACCCTTTGGACTGTTACTTTATGTTATTGTAGCTTATTCGCTATTATAAATTTTTTTTAATGCATGTAAGGGATACTTATTATTAATTAGTAGTGTAATATTGTTTTTTTTTTTCCTTATTTCTTCCCTTTTTTGGCAATTTTTTTTTTTTTTCTATAATAAAAAAATTAAAAAAATAAAAAAAAAAAATTTTAATATTTTTTTTTAATTATTTTTTTAATTTTTTTTTTTTTTTTTTTATTAAATAAATAAATTTATTAAGAAAAAAAAATATTTTTTATAAATTTTTAAAAAAATAATTATTTTATATTTCTATACAACGGCAGTGTTCTTCTATTTTATATTTAGTTGATGATGAAACTTGTCCGCTGGAAATTCTCGCAAACGATCGAAAATTTTTAAATCTAATTTAACGCTAACTTCAACTACGTCAGATGGTTCCTTTTTAATCAAAAGTGCGTCACTGTACATGGGTTAAATGTTGACATCGATTATACAGGATACGAAAAAAATTGTCCACCTATGTAATCGAAAATGATAAATAACTTCATAAAATCTAATGGAACCCCCAGATTGATGAAGAATTAAATTCTCTACCAAAACTTAACTGTTAGGCGTAAAACTCAATTTTATTCAAACAAAAAAAAATGTGAATAAAATTTGATTTTGCTATTTCAAATAACCTAAAAAATGTGAAACATCTGAAGGCCGTTAAATTAAATGTAATTGGCGTAAACACTATTAAAAGTTCAGTTTCTTTAAAAAAAATAATAATTATAATTACGTATAGTAGAATCAGGATCTCCTGGCGGTTGACCTTCATAAAGATGCGCGGCGGAATTTAAACAATTTGAAAAGTAGGCACGAACGAATATATCGGGAAACGTCGGTAGCTAAAGAAAGTGCCATCTAAATATGTCGACTACATAATAATACACGTTTGATTATTTAAAGCATTTTAAATTAATATTATAATTATTGAAAGTCAATTAATAATTGACACTTAGGTATGTAATTGATTATCAACTGAACACTTTTATTTGAAAATTCTTTTTAGTTACAAACTCTTTGTAAACATAACCTGGCCTTTACATCAGCTGTTTTGAATAAGGAGAACAAAATTAATTATATTTACTCAGTTGTTATAATTTCATTACTACAAATTACACCAACTCCAACGGATAGATAGAAAATCGGGAAGTGATAAAGTATCTTTAATCTGGGCTATTATCAGATCGGTAAATTTGAATACCTTCTTGATCGTAAATCTAACTCGTCTTTTTTAGAGTAGATGAAAGAAATCAAACACACGGATTAAAGACCACTGCAGTTCCATCCCTAAAATTTGCCAGTGAAAAGTTTTACAAAAATTCTCCCACTTTAGTAGTTCTATCGTTATCTATGAACACTAACACATACAATATTAGGAGATGACAAATTTATGACGTAGACTTATTACTATAGTTTATAAATGATTGCCATTATATGTTGTGCAGTTAATAAGAGTGTTGAATCTGTGTTTGGTTTTTTTTGTTATGGATTTTAGTGGACTAAAGTATAATACAGATTCGATGTAATTTGTGTTGTGTGTTACTTTTATGGTTATACATTACATTATAATTTAGTCACTGTACTGTGATGTGACTGTTATGGTGCCCCGAGCAGAATAACCCTCACAACGTATTAACTACAACGTTAAGATCTTAATACTTTATTTTCTTTTTCTTCTTTACAAATAACATGGATCATTTTGTTATTATATTTAGAGTGAAACTTTAAAATTAAATTTTTGTATAAAATCTTTATCGTATTGCAAACATTAATAAAACTATTATCTTTAGATGCAGGGTGCCCATAATCTATCTCATAACATGGGTAACTTTCTTAATATGCAAAAATAGGTAATCGGTTAAATTAGGAAAGTTGGGCAGAATTACAAGCAAAATGTTAAACTTTTTTCAAATTTGACATATGTCTTCAACTTTTGAAATTTTGTGAAAAAAACTGAAAACAGTCGATTTTTTAATGTTGTCCTGTTCCACTACTACTTACTTTAGAACTGAACTAAAAATGACATCTTATACATATTTTTACGTAGAATTCGATAAAATTACTCAAAATGTCATAACCCTCTTGATTTTCGAGATATAACACAAACTTACATTTTTTAAATGACAATCATAGTTGGCTGTGATCTTATTAAATAGCTTTTGTTTTTGCGATTTCATTGATATAAGGTTCGATATACTTTACTCTTACATTTTTTTGTAAATGCTAAAAGTAGTTTATTGATACAATTAAGCTGCAAAATAATACACAGGCAGGCTATGGAAACAAATGCTTCAAACAAAAACCTGTTGAAACAAAAGCCTGTGTCGTCAACTAAATAATTTGATTTACATAAGTAAAGTTGTATTATTCACGGTGATTTATTTTAAAAACATAAAATTCTCAAAATAAACAATGTATTCAAATGAAGAGAGAAACGACATGCTTTTTGTTATTATGCTAGCAACAGAAATAGTAATGAAGCCAGTGAAATGTATTTGCAAAGATATATGGAAAGAAGACAACCAGATAAAAGACTTTTTCCAAACTGGAAAATAATTTAAAACTATACGGATCATTTATGAAACCAAAAGCTAAGCAAAAGTTTAATCAAGAAGACGAAGAAAGAGTTTTGGCATATGTAAATTATAAACCAAAACATCTACCCGTGAAATTGCAAGTGAGTGTGGTGCTTCTACAGAAAAAGCTCGTTTAATTTTAAAAACAAAATCGATTCAAGCCGTATAAATTTTATATCAGCAACACCTTGTATCCAGCCGACTCAGAGAGAAGATTAAATTACGCTCGATGGTTTTACTGACACCGATTATACCGAACCAACGGTGTATTTAATAGACATAATAATAACTATTGGTCTGAGAACAACCCTCATGTTACTGTTGAGAGACGAGATCAACATATTTTTCAATAAATGTGTGATATGGCATCCTCGGTAGCAGAATAATTGGTCCGTTCTTTTACAATTACCATTTAAATGGAAGGCGATATTTAGAATTTCTTCAAAATGACTTGGAAGACATGTTAGATGAACTGCCATTAAATGTGGTACAAAATCTTACTCATTTCCAACATGATGGTGCTCCTGCTCATAATTTTAGAGCTGTTTCTGAATATCTTTCCGAACGTTTTCCGAGCTGGATCGGTAATTCAGGTCCTATTAATTGGCCGGCAAGAACACCTGATATCACACCTCTCGATTTTTTCTTGTGGGGAACCGTTAAAGACAGGGTGTACAAAGAAAAACCCAATAATGTAGAAGAATTAAAAGATAGAATTAGGTTGATTATTAGAAGAATTTGTCCTCGCAGTTTGGAAAAAGTGCATAGAGATGAGTTAGAAGATGTCAAATGTGCATATTGGTTAACGGGGGCCATTTCGACATTTAATATGAACTTTTATGTCTTTTGTACATTATTGAAATAGAACATAATTACAAACCATTAATAGTACCTACTTGTGGTATTATATTGTCAATATAAATTTTTTGTTTCAAGTTTAACTAACTTGTAAATCATTTTGTTCCTTAATGGTATCAACAACTACAATTTTGGGCATTTAAATAGAAATACAAGAGTAAAGTATATCGAACCTTATATCAATGAAATCGCAAAAACAAAAGCTATTTAATAAGATCACAGCCAACTATGATTGTCATTTAAAAATGTAAGTTTGTGTTATATCTCGAAAATCAAGAGGGTTATGACATTTTGAGTAATTTTATCGAATTCTACGTAAAAATATGTATAAGATGTCATTTTTAGTTCAGTTCTAAAGTAAGTAGTAGTGGAACAGGACAACATTAAAAAAATCGACTGTTTTCAGTTTTTCACAAAATTTCAAAAGTTGAAGACATATGTCAAATTTAAAAAAAGTTTAACATTTTGCTTGTAATTCTGCCCAACTTTCCTAATTTAACCGATTACCTATTTTGCATATTAAGAAAGTTACCCATGTTATGAGATAGATTATGGGCACCCTGTATATAAATAAATCGCATTCTGTTAAATTGTCCTTTTATTTTATGTCGTTTATCTTGAAAAGCACACTGGTTTTTAGGCACAACACACATATTTCAGGTTTCTCTTCAAAATGCTACATGTGATAACATGCTGTGAATTCGCAATTGCTTCACCTTCCAAATAACCAAAAAGAGTAATTAACGATAAGCTATATCACTGTATGTAACTGATTATTATATAGATTCGAATCACTACTAGTAAATTCTTCCTCACTTTCACCGGTATTAACTGTAAATATCATATCTTCTACTTCATCGATAAAACCTTCTCTTTTAAATATTCCTCTTCAACCTTTGTGTGTGTTTGCATACAGCTTCCCATTCTTCACGACCAATTGATTTAAATTTATTCTCTGCTAATTTCCACACATCTTCAAATTTAAAAGTAACATTATGATTTGCTACATAATTTTAATTTGGGCCCAAATTAATTCTATTGGATTCAACTCTGGATGATAAGGGAGCAGTCTGATTACTGAATGAATATGTTCAGCCATTAGTTTGTCGATTAAATAATTTTTCTGAAGTGATCGATTAATTTTAATTTTGTCAAAGAGTTCTGGTTTTGTTTCACAGTTTTGAAATATAATCCCACGATCACTTAACCTGTTTTGCACATCTGGTTTCTTCCAGCCACATGTTGGATTAGGCTCGGTAAGTATGTTGTGGTAGGACGCATTGTCGATTACTAACACAGAGTTAGGTTCAATATTTGGAATTAGTTTTTCAGTTAACCATTTAATATAGTTTTTAGAGTTCATGTCATCATGATAATCACCTGACTTCGATCCTGATTTAAACATTAGCAATGCGTTAGGTACGAATCCTCTTTTTCCCCACAGTGTAACATTATCAGGCGCTGTCCTTTAGAAACAGGAGCTTTTGCTCCCTTGCCACTGTCATCGTACCATCCATGTGAACTTGAATGCGAACTGTGCAGATAAGATTCATCACTATAAACAATGTTTCTGTCTTCTTCACGGAACTTTTTCATTTTTCTTAGGAACGTGGTGCGTTTCGATCTTATTGCGGAAGTTTCCACCAAGACCTTCCTGTTGTCTATGGTCTTCTGCCATTTAAATCCCATCTTCTTTATAATACAACGAAACATACTTAATTTTCCTGTTACATGGACACCTTCTTCTTGAACAGCTGCAAACACCTTTTCCATTGTTGGCTTTTGCTTTTGAATGTACACAAAATTGTGAATTATTCGTCTCACAACTTCTTCATCACACTTGTCGATGGTAGATTTAGGTGCTGGCTTGTTAATCGTTTTCCGAGGTGACTCAAACTTGCTACCTTCAGGTTTCGATGTACCTTCCTTAGCGATGCGTTGAATTGTTCTGGTGGAAATGCCTGTTGCTTCTGCTACTCTTTCAAACACACGATCCACAGGAATAATGAAATCTTTCGATTCCTTTTCACGCTTCATAAATTGAAATATTTTGTAAATGATTTCACGAGCTTGACTGTGAATAACAACTCCACTCATGTTTATTTTTAAACAATCTAGTGCGGACACGACGAAATAATAAAATGTGTATTTGAAAACAGAAGGAAAAGCTCAAAATTAGAATAATCACAACGGAAAGCAAAAAGCAAATGGCTACTGTGATGACTACATTTGTGAGTTGAATAGTAGCGTTTTTTCCGAATGTGCAGCACCAATTTAAGTTTTCTGCGCATGGAGGGGCAACCGCCAGGAGATCCTGAAACTACTATACTTGTCGATAGTTATTAGCAGTGGCGGCTCGTGGTCAATCATACTGGGAGGTCAAAATTAATTTAAAAATAGGCATATTTAAAAAATATAAACATTTTACCTTTTAAATTCCGCTTTTAAATGGTCTTAAACTGGAGGTCCATTCTTCGTTCTTTTAGCAGTGGAAAAGTGTTGAATAACACGTTCGTTAAAATCGCATATTCCTTTTATAAATGACTTCTCGATACCTGATCAATATTTCAACTCGATACTCAACATCGCTAAAGTGGATAATCTGTCTTGGCCCATAGTGTTGCGTAAGAAGTCTTTATTCTATTTAAGGTCGAAAAACAACGCTTGTCATTGGCAGTGTGCACAGTAAAGTTAATAAATTGACAGTTTCAGAAAACGTTTCACTCAAGTTATTATTCGTAAAAAGTTGAAGTAGTGGAACAGCCCCAGAACTACAGCGGAAATCAGGACGATCATAAATAAGTTGTAGCTCAGTTTTTAGTTTTAAGAGATTTATAGAAGGATAGTTTTTTTTTAACCAAATTTAAAATATTATCTGAAAAATGGTTTTTGTAATTTTCAAACTAATCACTATAAAACAGTTGGCTAATCACTAAATGATCACTGAAACTAAACCAATAGTGCATTTCAGAAATGATTATGTCGTAAACTTCCAAAGTCACTCGACGCTTAGAATCTTCATTTTTTCTGATCGCTTAGTAGTATTTGATGAAATTGTAGGCATCTCCGAGGATAGGTCATTTAACATTTTATCGCGAACTGCTTGGATTGAACTTTTAAAGGAGTCGATATAATTTTTTACAGATAAAATGTCTATACTACGTTTTTGAAGTTCATTAAAAAGTATGTCACAATGGGGCATTACAAGATGGAAGAAGTTCAACCAAAATATAAAATCTTCATTTTGTAAAAAGCCTTTTAAACCAATCGCTTGATTAATCGTCTTTGAATCTTCTTCGATTTCGATTATTTTTTCTAAACACAACAGAATGTCTGCACTATAAACAAACACAGTTTCCACACAACGTACATTAAAATACCACCTCGTGGAGCTGCTCTAGGTAAGCGAGCTTTTACAAACTCATCCAGAACCGCTGTGCGTTTTGGGGATCGACTAAAGAATGTTGAGAAACCATGTAAATTTGCAAAGAAAACTTTAACACTTTTGTCTTTACCTGCTGCTTTTGTAAAATTAAGTTTTGTAAAATTAAGTTGAATTGGTATGCATAACAATGTATAAAATTTGCGGCAGGGTAATGTTCTTTAATTTTTTTTGTACGCCTCCTAATTTTCCGTTCATTGTCGACGCCCCATCGTAAGTTTGCCCAATTAATTTTTCTGGAAATTTATGAATGTCAAGATTTTCTAATTCATGAAGAATTACATCTGTAAGGTGTGAAGCTGTGGTTCCTCAAAAACTCTTGGATTATCAGATAAAGCCGTTTCATCATGGCCACGTAGTGCCAACTCAAATGCACCGCAAAATTTTATACAATTTTGTTCAAAATATAGCGATTTTTCGAAACATTTTTATTATAATCTTCAAGGGATTTTCTATAAGCATTGTCTAGCTGTGTACGAATATCAACATTTTCTACGGTTGCAAAATTTACCGAGCATTTCATGTGTTCTGCAGACGAAGCATTTTTTTATTTCTCTTTTAAATGTTTTATTTATTTATTTATTTATTTTAAATCGCTTACACCGATTTGCACCATAGCGAGTCTGACGAGTCTTTAGAAAATAAGAAACAAACAAAACAGTAAAATACGTTTGATACTTCAGCTAAATCGTACATTACCTTGCGAAAGTTTCGATGAACATCTTTATTTTTGTCTTTGCTAGTTTGTCGTAAAACATATCAATACAAATTCTTAAATTGATTTAAAACACGCGAAAATCGAATCAAAAACCGAGCGTAGATGTACACCCTATTCGAAACCGGCTTATGACCCAAAGTTGATTATTGCTTCGGACGTTCGCGTTTATTCGGGTGCTGCACGTTTTTCGAGTTTTTCCGGGTAGATCTAATTGGATGAGGACAATTCGCACCGCCAGCCCAAGGTTGAAGAGGATGAATTACGAACGACGGCCGATAAATATTAAGTTAATAATACTTGTGACTTTTGCGAGTAAATTACCTATTTTAATAAAACACGTAATAATTAATATTTCTTTATATATTGTCAAATATTTTGGGAGGCCATTGACCAACTGACCCTATGGACAATCCGCCACTGGTTATTAGTAGGTACGCATAAGATGACTCCTGAGAATGATTTATTTATTTTGCAACCACAATTATTACAAGCAAATTTAGATATAAGGCTTGAAATTAATCATAATTAAATGAAGCGTATACGTACAAAGGTTATACTTTGTTTCCAAAGTATCGGCATATATTGGGTCCGGCAAAATGTATTACCCATTTTTATAAGTTATAAAATTAATTAATTTGGATAAGATTAAAAATAATACGGTTTTTTAACGAATACGCTTTTTGTGACATGTTTTGACAGTTGTTAAAATGGAGCGTAGGTCAGTGGAACATCGTGTGTATTTTGTGTTAACAAATTTACTTAGTTTACTTCAGTTGTTGTTGTTCAAAGACAATGTCGTCGCCATTGCCTTCAACGTAAAACCATTATGTCCTGGTACCGTTTATGTAAATAAACCTAGAGATCTTAAGGAACTGAAAGCTAACATAAGAAATGAAGTGAATGTGATTTCAAGGCACATCCTTTTCGCGCCGTAATGCAAAGATTTATCAAATATTTGGAAGAATGCATTGTTCAAGCAGGCGGTCATTTGCTAGACTCAATTTTCAAGAAATAAGACTCTCCCGTACTTTGTCTTTAAAAATTTGTATTGTTATTTAATTTTATTAAAGTAATTAAAGTGTTATAACTAGTTAAAAATGGGTAATACATTTTGCCGGACCCGTTACATACATGATAAAATAATAGAAAAAATTATAGCTCTCGTTTGGTGATATCACTACGAGTATAGTTCTAAATTTGGCCACTATTTTAAAATGGCGATTTTAAATGCAGCCTTATGGTTTTTCTAGAGTGTGTTCTATTGTGTTTAGTCAAATCACTTTTTGTAACACCTGTAATCGCACTTATCACAACTGAAAGGCCTTTCTCCTGAGTGTTTATACATGTGGGTTTTCAATGTTCCTGCTTGACTACAAAAAAATCACAAACATTACACTTAAATGGTTTTTTTTAGTGTGTGTTTTATTGTGCAAAATCAAAACACTTTGCCTGCAACACTTGTAATGGCTCTCTTATCACAGCTGACAGTCCTTCACCCTGAGTGTTTGTATATGTGCGTTTTCAAGCTTCCTGCTTGACTACCGCAAACCACAAACATTACACTTAAATGGTTTTTCTTTAGTGTGTGTTTTATTATGCAAAATCAAACCACTTTTGTGAAACACCTATAGTCGCACATATCACAACTAAAAGCTTTCCTTTAGAGCATTTAAATAATTGCCTTCTTGAATTATAGGATGGTTCAACAAATGTTTATATTGGGTCGTTAATTGAAGGATATGCGCAACCGTAGGTTTAGCTTATTACCTACATTATACTTTTTCTTCTAGAAAACTTTGACAAGTTTATAAACTAGATGAAATACTAATAGCGTTTTCACAGCTGCTTTAAGAACACTTAGTGTGCACTGTACTCTACTGACCTTGAAATTTGTGTTCCAACTTCCACTGCCTATTTTCAGTGTGACCACAGAGTAAAGATATTACCCAGAGGAACAACTCTCGTGGAAGGAACGTACGCGCATCCCATCTCGCGCATTGGTATTCGCCATGTTGTCAGACTAGATCGGACGCGCCATATTTGAATTTGAAATCGTTTCTTGAACAAGAAATTGTACAATTTTGGATCAATCTAAATTATGAAGAATATTGATTTGTTCAAAATACTTCTGTTTGATACTGACACTATTTTGGAACAATAATTGGTGTGAAATTCTGCGCATTTATAAGTAAAATATTCGAAAGTACCACACACATCTCTAACAAAACGTAGAATATATACGAGGATGTATTGATATCTAGTTAGCCTAGACCAGTTCCTTGCATAAACAAAATATTGCGTTACCATAGCAACGAACAATAACTTATTAGAAGTGTCAGTGTAAAGTTTGACGTCAAAAAAGTAAACCAGAGTCACGCAATAAATTAAATGAAAAAGATGTCCACCGAAATTGTGAAAATCGAAAAATTGGAGTATCGAGCCATCATCAAGTACCTGTATTTAAAAGGGTTAAGAGGTAAGCAGATTTACGAAGATATGCTTAATACCCTTGGTGATCAATGTCCTTCGTATGCGACCGTCAAAATTGGAATGCAAGCTTCAAAAGAGGTAAATTTTCCATTGAAGATGATGACCGATCGGGAAGGCCAGTTTCTGTGTCAGTCCCCGAAAATATCGATGCAGTTCATGACATGATTTTATCAGACCGTCGAATTGGGCTAAAACGGATATCTGAAGCACTGAATATTTCATACGAACGTTCATCATATGGTTCACGTCAATTTGGACATGAGAAAAATTGCTGCAAAATGGATCCCCAAATGTTTGAATGTTGACCAAAAGCGTGCAAGGGTAGAAGCATCGCGTTCAATCTGTGCTCGATTTGAAAACGATGTAGACTTCTTAAACCGAATTGTTACTATGGATGAGACTTGGGTACATTTCTACGATCCAGAAACAAAGCAACAATCGATGGAATGGCGACACTCTGGTTCTCCAAGACCTAAGAGTTTCGTGTCCAAAATCTGCTGGAAAAGTTCTTGCTTCAGTTTTTGGGATTGCCATGGAGTAATCATGATTGATTTTTGGATAAGGGTAGAACAATAACTGGAATTACTATTCGACATTACTGACCACTCTACGGGAAAATATTAAAGAGAAAAGACGCGGAAAGCTATCCAAAGGTGTTTTGTTTTTGCAGGACAACGCCCCTGCACACAAATCTCATGTTGCCATGCAAAAATTCGTGATTTAGGGTTTGAATTACTAAAACACCCCCTTATTCACCCGATTTGGCTCCGTCCGACTATCACCTCTTTCCTCAACTGAAAAAAAGTTTAAAAGGTCGTACATTTTCTTCCAACAAGGAGGTAATAGAAGCTGTGGAAGCTTTTTTTTGAAATTTAGAACGTGAGGTTCATGTAATATAATTAATAAGAAATATGTTAAGTAATAAAATATTTTGACATTGAAATTTTGGTTCTATAGTAGGCAAGAATTTTCAATATATCCTCGTTATATGCGTCTGCAAATTTTACAAAATAAAGTTAAACACAGATTAATAATAAAAGTTTATTCTTTTGGACATATAAATATGTATAAACGTCACATAAAACAGAATTAAATACAACATCATATTTTACATCACAATTATCTTACAAGAAAAAAAGTCATTAATTGTGTATGGACATAGCTCCACTAAAAAGTTTTTAATTTGTATTTAAAAATGTTCATTGACTTACTTCTTTAATTTCAGTTGGAATGTTATTGTATATTTTTAAACCCATAATATTAGGGTTAAGCATTCCTAAGGAACTATGGAATAATGGTACTCTAAACTTATAATTGTTTCGAGTTATTAGGATGTCTTTGTCTTTGTCTTAATTTTGTTTATATATATATATATATATATATACATATTAACAAAGTTGCTAACATTTTCGTACGTGAACGCTTTCACGAGTCGACACTAGATGTCGAAAAGCTTATCATTTAAATATATATATATATATATATATATATATATATATATATATATATATATCTATATATATATATATATATATATATTTACTAATTTCAATACACATACATATAGACGCTACTGTCAAAATTTTGTATTTTTGAAAAGAGGTCTGCAAGAACTTCTGTAGTTTGATCCATCAATAATCCTTACAATTTTTGAGTTAGAAATACTTTCATGAATGTTGGGGATGATCCTCAGAAACAAATTCCGTATGCTATTCTAGAATATACATTGGCGTTGTAAAATAAGATTATGCGAATATTGCCCAATATTGGTTGTAAATTTCTAATTTGATAAGCTAGTATTTAGTTATTTAATTAGTTTAGTACAATGTATACTCCAGTTCAAATTTGATTCCAATTCAACTCCTAAGAATCCTATACTTTTTGTTACCGATACATTTATATTGTTGATTTTAATATTTAAGCTTTCATTCAAAACTTTACGCTAAGTGTGAAAATATATATATTTGGTTTTATCAGTATTAAGATGCAGAATGTTAGCATTTAACCAGTAATGTAAGTTCTGAAGAACAATGTTACATTGTAATTCTAAAATTTTACTGTTATGGTTAGTTAACAAAATTGTGATGTCGTCAGCGTATATTATCGGAATACAATTAGCAATATTACTACCTAAATTACTTGTTATTTCATTTATGTATAGTGAGAACAGAATTGGTCCTAAAACGGTTCCTTGAGGAATCCCAATGTTTACTGTTTTACAAGTTGATCTAAAGTTTTAACAACATTGTTGCATTGAAAACTTGTTTTCGATTAGTACGATGTGATAAAAAGTAGTAAACCAATTTGCAATGCATCCTCATATGCCAATAGAATCCAGTTTATGAATTAGTATTTTATGATTCCCGCAATCGATATTTACTCAAGTCGCAGAATATACCAATACAGTGTCCGCCAGTATTTAATTTATTACTTACGATGTCAACTAATTCTGTTATAGCCGTGGTCGTGGAACGCCTTGTTCGAAAACCATGTTGTATGTATGTATGTTAAGCATTGGTTGACCAAAGAACCAATACGTGTGATTAGATTTTGTCATAAACATAAAACCTGCTCTATTTTTGAGACAATTTTAACATAGTTTGCCTGAGTAAGTACAGCTTATGTAGGTATTTTTAATTTTATAATGGAAAATTATATCATTGTTTGTTTTCGGTTAAAGACAAACATTATTACAATAAACAGCTGCGAAGTTTAGCATTAAACGATCCTAGAGCCTAAAGTCATTAATTTCATTAATAACACAGGCGGATGTACAACAAAAATTTTAGGACCTTGCACAATGTATTTCAACGAACGCAAGACACTGCATACCGGAACTAGTGAAGAAGAGGTAAGCAAAATTTACAGTGTTTCAAGCATATACATTTTTAAACAAGTTATTAGAAATTCGATTGCGTATGTAATCTTTTGCTATACGTAGTACTAATGAACATTCAGGAAACTCACAACAAGATATATTGACCGTAGATAGATGTGCCTTTGGTAACTAAAAACCTCAAATTAGTTGCAAATAAACTTATATTTTCAATATTATTAGAGAATACGAAACCAGGATGGTTCACTGTTAAAATCACCTGATTCTATAATAGGTGGAGAAGACTCGTCAACATCATGTGGTACACTAGAAGTAGGTCAACTAACAAACATTATTCTGTAACTGTCGATGTTCCTGCCAAACGGAAAAAAAAGGAAGAAAGATTGCAAAAATTTAAGAAAAGTTTTAAGTTTTACAATACCTTATTCGATTTTCTTTCGTGCATTAATTTACTTCTAAATACGTTATTAATAATTACATACTTGTTTATATTTATTAGATAATCATACATGACAAAAAAGAACAATGCCAGAGTCTGTAGTAATTATAAAATGCCAATTGCTCGATTTTGTCCTCTACACTGCCATCAGGAAAATTAAAGTAATTACAAAATTGTTCTAATGTGAGTTGCATCATTAGTTCAGCGGCTTCCACCTTGTTGTGCCATTTTTGTTAATGGGATTTAGTTCCAATAGAAATGTAATAATTGTAATAAAATGACCAATGCATATTGGAAAATTCCATGTTTCAAATTCCTTTGCAATGTTCTTCCATTCATGAGTACTTGCTGGCATGTTAATAAAGTTCAATAGAATATACTCACATATTTGTACTAAAACCTACACGAGGACATTAATCAATTTCTTAGCTAAACGTACTCGGCATCAGGTTTCTATAATGCTCTTACAAGCATTCGGTACAATCACTCGTTAGAATTAAAATCTCTAAATACGATCCTGAACTTCTAATCTTCAAACATGCCGTTCTCTTGCAAAGCAAATGCGCCGACGTTGAGTTGTTCCTCCGATAATATTTATTACTGTGTAACCCAAAGCTACTAAATAAATATTCAGATTTTGCTTAAATTTTCAGACACATTTCCAGTCAGGACATTACTTGTGGTAATTTGAATTCCATTTTGTCATTCTTTCTTATTTTTTTCTTGCAAGTTTAATTTCTTAACAAGTTTTCTTTGGGATTTAACCTCACTTTCCTTTTTCGGTTTTATCTGCTATGTTCTTCCTTTACGACTCGTTTTTAATTTCGCTGATGTTCGCTAATGTACAAACTATGACATATCTACATGGCTCTTGTAAGCAAGAGAAGGTATATGTGGTTGCATATCCATCTACAACAAATACGATCCTGAATTTCTAGACTTTCAACATGGCTGCCGTTGCCTTACAAAGATTAAACGCGAAGACGTTGAGTTGCTTCTCTGATAGTATTATTACTCTGTGGTATGACACTATTCGAGTGTTCCACTGTTATCCAAAAATGCACTCAGTTTGCACTTGCAATGCAAATATGGTTGACTGTTCATAAATCAAGCAAATAACAAACTATTTTTATCATCCCACACAACGCGTTTCAATATAAAATGAATACAAAACAATTATTATCAACAATTACCCAAGAATTCATGGAGTCCTCTTCACCTGACAGTGATTTTGAAGATATACTCCCAAAACAAAAAGTGCCTCGAATTGAAAATTATATTCGTGATGTAGTGCATCATTACTCTGACAAGCAGGTAAAAGTCCTGTCAATTAAAAATAGGTAATAAAAAAGTATTACGTTTGTTGTTTAAAGCAACTTTCGCATCGATCGCAAAAGACCGCTGAACATTTTATAGAATTGTCTTCTTATTCCACATTTTACACAAAAATATGGCATGGTCGACAACAGCTACATCAGCAGAAAATCATATTTTGTCATTTGTTTGGTAATTATTATGATCCGCAATTGTAACATACAGTTAGGTTCGCAAGCAATAAGTGCTGTATGGGTGATGTTGCAGAGAGATTTGGTATCTGTACCACCAGTTGTTTTAGACAACTCGTTAGTTATGGATTACTTGGTACCGAGAATGCCCCAAATTTTATCAAATTTCCACGTACTTTAGTAAAAAAGAACATGTTTGCAACTGAATTTTCAAAAGTAAGTATGAAAACTAATCAATAATTACAAGATAAGTCGTACTATAATTTATAGGTGTCTGGATTTCCTAATGTAATTAGGTGTGTAGATGGAACATTTATGACATACATAAATTACATGACATATCAACTAAGCACGCATTAAAACTAAACCCGTCGAAATCATGCCTACTTTTATTTGGTCGCAATTCACAATACATCCATTTAAGGGATCGTCTTGAAATTAAATTAAATAATGTTATTATTCCTGTGAAAGAAAATTCTAAAAATTTAGGTCTTATTTTAGATAACACTTTTAGGTACAAGAACCATATAATTACAAATATACAAGAGCGTACTCTACCTTGAAAACTCTGTACCCACATAGGAATTATTTAAATGAATTTCAAAAAAAATGTTATGTGATATGCTTGTTTTATCGCACTTTACATACTGTTCGGAAATATAGTTCTTGTATTGACTATGACACTTCGAAGAGAATACAGCGTGCAAATTGTTGTTTGAGATTTATATATGGCATTCGTAAATGATCACATCTCTCACAAATTAAAGAAATTAAATTGGTTAAATATGGAACACAGAAGGTTGTTGCACACGGCCACCTTGTACCATAAAATAATTACACAAAAACACCACCATACTTATACAATAAAATAAAATTCAGAACTGATGTGCACAATTTAAATTTGAGAAATAGGGGTTTGATTACGCCACCACAACATACAACAGCCTTGTTTTGAAAGATCGTTTCAATATCATATTAGTAAAATTTATAATAGCATACCACAACATTTGAAGTCTATGCCTGTTCAATTATTTCATAAGCATTATTTAAATCTTCTTCTAGCTACATAATACTACCTTTTCTGTTTTTCTTAATATCTACAGACATATGCACTGCTGTAATAAAACATATTTTTTTTAGTTTTAGTTTGTTGTTTATGTTTGGTTATTTGTTTTCTAGTTATAGGTATACATTGCATACATTCTTTTTCATATGCAACAAGGTGCAGTTGAAAACAGTATTAACTGAACTGCAGCTTGTGATTTTGTTTAGCAGACTACCTATTTAGTTTTTGTATGATTGGATTATTGTTTCTATGAACTTGATTTATGTACAGTACATATTATTTTTTGTTTTTTGCTAGCAAAATAAAGATTATTATTATTATTATTATATGTAAATAGACATGACATCCTATCTTTGACGTTACAGGGTATATGTGACTATAACCGAAGATTTATAAACGTTTTCACTGGACCTCCTGGAAAGATACACGATTCGATAGTATTCAAATTATCATTTATTAGCAAGGAAATTGCTAATATTTGTGATGAATGTTTTCACCTGTTGGGAGACAACGCATATCATTTAAGAGAATATTTATTAACACCTTATAAGGACTACGGCACATTAACAAATATTCAAAACAATACAATTATAAGTTATGTGCTACAAGTGTACTAATTGAAAATACATTTGGTGTTTGAAAAACTAGGTTCAGGCAAAGAGCATATAATAGGGAAAGACATATAACTTTATGGAAATAAACGTTGTAATGTATAATGTGTTGCCTATGCATCAAAATATCAATTTCTTATGAAAGAAATGAATAAGATGCCTGACCGTTTAATGAAAAACAAAGACAGTTGGAGTACCCACCTTCAACGCCAAAGTGGGAAGGGTTTTGTATCTGATGTTCTTTTACTGATGTTGCCAGGTTGCAATGGAACTTATACGTCTTCAAAAGTTAATAAAATAGAGATCGTTTTCTAGTTGTAACGCTACTATTAATTTTCATATTAAATATTAATTTCCATATTATAAACTAAAGTTTGTGAACGCTAAAGATTTTTACTTTGTCTTTCCTTTTAAAAATTGTATTGTTGACACAATAAATCGGATAATTTAAATATAATTGCAATTAATGGTAAACTGTACGATTAAAAATTGTAAGCGAATCGCTTAATAAATATTGAACTCGCCGCTTCGGTAGAGACATCGAGCACGTGAAATTATTAGCCATCCGTCGTTCGAGAACATCAAGATAATCGTAGTGCAGGCTGAAGTATTACTGTATGGGTTGCAACGGAAGTTCTTGATTCGAGGATTTGCAGCACGTACCCGAGTTTTCAGATTCAAAGCCGAGTCGAAGGAATGTATTAATTAATGTTTTAATTTGTTCATTCACGATTCCGCTATTAATTATGCAGGATGAATCACCATCAACGAAACAGTAAGCTTTACAAGTTTTGTCATTTGATTAGGTTGCACGTTGATAAATTTTACATTTTAAAATTATTTTGAAATATACAGTATGTCCCAAAAAAGTGTAGCGCATCAAAGTTATATTTTTCTTATGGACCTATATCTTATTATGTTTTTGTCTGCCAGTAAAAATAAGACATACTTTCATAAAGGTTCCCTATACCTAAACACAGAGTGTTCTGAGTTACGACGACTTTTCTTAAAATATGAATTATTAAAGAATTATAATCCAACAATCATAAAAATTCTCAGGTACGTCTAATAGTAATTGAGAGATGATGATTAAATATTAAACATTCAAAATTTACAGGTCAATTATTGGATCATTCAATATGAGCCTTATTTTAAAATGGAACACTGTATTTTATTAATTCATAACGTTAATAAAACCCTTTTTCTAATGGTATAAGGATGTCCTACATTTAGGTTTTTAAATAATAGCGAGATATTTTAAAACAAAAAATGCATACGTAATTTAATTAGTTATTAACATTTTAAGACATTACAGTCTGATAATCACATATGAGTTACAAAAAGTCATGTTTCGTTACATGTTACATACAATATTTTTTTGAAACAAATAAGTTTAAAAAGGAATTCAATCTATTTCAAATTCAAATTTTAATCGGGTGTGACCAATGTTACTATGATTACAATGAACAAATAAATGTCGAAACAAACTCACAAGTGACGAAAATTTAATTAATTAATTAATTTAATTATTTAATTAAATGTCACATTGCACGGAAAACCCGAATACAAGAACAAATTTTTTTGGATAATTTAGGGAACAGTGAAACGAATGTGGGAAGAATGCTTAAAACACTATCATCTGTATCACATTCAACTACACAGGGGCGCCGAGTTTTTAAAATTCCCGTGGGTAGCCCAGCATTTTTAATGAGATACCCGCTACAAATAATTGTTATTGTTACACCAGACAGTTTGTTGTTAGACACTTCCCAATACAAAGATATTGTGAAAAGATAATTTATTATATTACACAGCAGTTTGACATGTGCACCTTATTTATCATAAACATTAGGTGTTATTCAGTGCGAATGTATTTTGACGAACTACTGCTCTATTTATAAATATGTCGGCAATGTTTTCAAGTTCCAAATCATCTGCTATTTCTCTGTTTACATGCACTACCATGTAATTATTTAGTCTTTGCTGAGTCATAGTAGTCCTCAAGTAAGTCCTTATTCTTCGTAATGCTGAAAATGACCTTTCAGCTGTGCATGTCGATACTGGAATAGTTAAAATTATTTTTAATAATTTGATGACTTCTGTTATCATATTTTAGTAGATTCGCAATGAGTAGTTATAAAAGAAACAACATCCTCTACACTATTTAGTTGGTAATTTTTGTTTGCGCAAAATCTAAAAGCATGTTTCGATGAAGAATCAAACGATCCATGTCAAAGTCATCTCCATAAAAATTTTTCAATAATTGCTGCTTGTCATGTCATCATTATTTTGCTGAGTAAGAAATAGTTCCATGTTGCTCAAGTGTGCCATAGTATCTTTAGTAAAGCGCTGTTCAATACAGCCTATGACTTTATCTAACACTTCAAAATACATTTTCGATAAAGTCAGCTGGACTAGAAAACTCATGCTGCTCAACTTGGTAGAGTCATTCTATCTTTTTAGGTCTTTTTCCGTATTTTTGGTGTTTCAGGTTCATCCAATTCTAAAATGTGAGCCAAATCTACAGTAGATTTCCAGACGTTTTAAATTTTTTCGTCAGTTCTTTGGGACGACATAACTTCTTTGACTGTATTAATATTATCGACAGCTTTTTGCAGATGCAGAGATATCTTCTGTAACGTAGCATTTTAAAGCTTCAATGCGACTAAAAATTTCTATCAGAATTTTAATGATAAATAGTGATTTGAAAGACTGAAGACTTTTTAAAAACCCTTTTGCTTTGGCACCGGCATCATCTTCTGAGTTTTTGTGTTGTTCAAAAACATAGAAGTACACTATAATTGTCGAGAATTGTTTTCAAAGAAGATATACGATTCAGTACCATCTTGTTGGGCAAAACGGCCGTAGAGAAAGATTTTGTGCATCCTCAGCTGCCTGTAGCGATTCAAAACAAGGCTTATGTTTCGGTGACATCGCGAACGAAGACAATCAGCTCTCTTATTAATACTAAAAATCTCTGATTGCCGGTACTTCTTTCATAGTATCTTGAACAACCAAGTTTAAAGAGTGTGCGACACAATGCACATGAACTGCCCTTGGTTCGATAGCTTGAACTCGTGCTTTAAGGCCAGTATGCGTTCCAGAAACATTGGCAGCGCCATCTGTACATAGACCTCTGCAAGTTTTGATATCAAGGAGAAATCTTTTTAGCACGTCATTGAAAATATCAAATAAAATTTCTGCTAGAGTGTGTTTGACGTATATTAAGCTTTTCATAGAGGTCGGAAAATCACTGTTTCATCCACCATGACAGAATAATAGATAGCATTTTGTATTAGTTTAATTATTTTACTCAATACTTCGTGACTCAAAATTGTACACAGTTCGTTAGTGACATCGTGTGACAACCATTTATATTTACTGCGCTGGAGCCACGATTTTAACTCGGGAATATCCTCTGATCGCAGCTTCAATAACCGACTATAATTTGAATTTTCATCCTCATGGCCTCTTATGGCAGAGGCCTCCGGCCATTAAAAAGCGAAGAGTAGAAATCATTTTCATAAGGGCGGTTCTAGCAGTTTTCATATCTTCAAGTTTACTTTTTGATAACTTGAGTGTACATTGACGCCACGGTCTACATTGGCTTTATGTAAAACACAAAACGGTGAACTTCAGACATTTCGTGCTTTTTGAATCTTTCCAAAGCCTTATTCCATGATGAAAAACCAATCTCAGTGAATGCTTTAATGGAGTCATCATCTCGTGATGATTTTTTGGCGTAGAAATGCCACTAGATATAGTTTCTCTACAGATTTCGCAAAACACTTTATCGATGTCTCCATCATACAGTAGCCATGGAAAAACTGATTGCCACTTACTTTGATAGCTGCGTCCTTTCTTCTCTGAACATAAATTTTCAGATGTAAGTTTGGTCTTGACCTATGTTAAGCTGAGAAGAGCCACTATTACTTGTGGAAGGTTCTTCAGGTTTAGGTACCTTACGGTTCCGAATGACAAACTTATCCATCATAACATAACATAACCTAACAGTTCACGTGCTACACAAATACTAGTCTCAGAAGGAATGAATGCGCGCGCGTGAGTGCGTGTGATGCGAGCAGTGCGGGCGGGGGCCAAAGACAGGGGCGGGGGCGGGTGTATATTATTTCGGTACCTATATTATTTTGATTTAGTTAAAATATGAGAATTATTTTAGATATTCATAATCGTGGGTGTTCGGCACCTACTATTTACCTTCGTGGGTGTGGAGCACCCGAGCACCCACGGAGTCGGCGCCCCTGCAACTACACCAGCATTTGGACAGAAAACGATTGTGATGAACGTTCAAATTTTTGTTTATGGAATCCAACTATTTAGACGTTAATGTAAATTTGTTATGATTTATTGGATTAGAAAACGTTGCATTTTGTTAATAGTCCATATTTTAAAAAACTCGACGTAACTCAGAACACTCTGTATTTAGGTATATGGAACCTTTATAAAAATGTACCTTTTTAATTTTTATCTCTCATTTTAAAAAATTAATTACTCGGTCATTCACTAACCGATTTTGAAAAACTTTGCATCGCTAGATAGGTGAAAGTTAGTTCTTTCAAACTACAAAAAATATACCGGGTGTTCCATAAGAAAAAGTTAACAAAAAAAATTGTCAAAAATTCGCTATTTTTGTTATGACGTCCTCGAAGTCGATAGAAAAATTTAATGTATTCAAAGAAAACTTATACTAAAATCTAACATTTCAGTGAAAACCGCATGTTTCTATCCTAAACCGTTTAGAACTTATAGGCAGTTAAAATAGGATAAAATATAAGTGGACACCCGGTATAATAAACACATTGTATCACTATAAATAATTTTTTATCTTTAGTATAAGAAATAAACAGTCCGAGGGGCCCTATTCTGTAACATTTTGTTTTATTTTAAAGGTAATTTAAAAATAAAATAGCAATCACAGTTAAGAAAGTGACATATAATGTAACGTAACCATAAATGACGTCTGATTTAAAAGTAATTAATTTTAACAGATTGTTTGCAGAATAGACCGCAAAATAAGTTAATTATCAAAAAGTTTATTTAAAAGTATTTTTAAATTACATAAAAAAATAAATCTAGTATTAAGTAACTTGAATGAGTGAAAGAAATTAATAATAATTATACTTCAAAATATTTTATTATCTATATATTTTACTGTTTTGTGCAAGGTTTGTGTCCGCTTTTAATTTTTGAAACAACATCTACATAATTATAAGTATTTCTTAAGTTTTTAGTTAGAAAACACTTATGTAACGAACATAAAAGGCTACAAATTTAGTAAAGCCAGGCATTTCCTCTGTATATCTATTTTGACAAGTATCAATTAGACCTTTCTTGATGTTTCCTTCCGCTACTACGGTTACAGCTAAAATTACACTTGTATTTGGAACTTTTAGGAATTTAATTTCACTTTATGGCATAATCTTTTGAAGTATAAAGAGTTCATTTTTTATTATCCGGAGTACCTTCTATACACATTTGTTTACAATACTCAACAATCAAACTATTTTATAGTTCTATAAAGAACATACCCTGCTAAATATACCACGGAACAGTTTTCTAATGTAACCTTCTTAGAAATATTAATATCATTTGTATTATTTTTTTTTATTTGTTCTATTCTCTGAGACCTCGTCGTGCACAGTTTCTAAAAACATTAAAATTTTACTTTCCTCTTGTACTTCTTCAACTTCCGGCGTATAACTATCTTCAATCCCAATAGGGTACATCTTCTTGTCTATTTCACAATTAGCTGTTTCCGGTGGTTTCTGGTCTAATTAACATATTATATTGTAAAGATTGCCGAAAAGATTTTGCTGTTGGGTTTGTATTATTCCCGCTTCTTCTTCGGATAACTGCGAACAAATTTTCGAGTGGATATTGATTTAGTCTACTTGTAAGTAGAAATTGATATCCACTTTTTTTTAAATCTCCCCACAGCAGAATAGTAGGTTGAATAAATTGTTTCAAACCTTTAAAATAATAAATGTTTCCCTTTACGTTATTTTTGGAAGTATAACATTTCCACAGGTCAATCCACTCTACTATTTCACATAAAAACGTTTCTAAATTGGCATTCCTTGTAGATAGAGTACACTGGTACGGATTAGAATGTTTTAATATGCGACTATTTAATATATCAAATAAATTGTTAAGTTTCAACAAAAAATCTGCGGTGTCCGTTGCGGTGCTAGATGTAATTTGTCTAGTACTTACACAAGTAGAAATTGCAGCAGCCATAGTTTTTGAAAAAACTTGGGTTGCAAACTTAACGCGCATCTTTTGACAAGTGCTTGTAGTTGATGTAGAGGTTCCGTCATTATTCGTCAAAGCTCTGAAGCTGAATTGGAAGATTTATCTATAAAATACGCTGCTCTTATATCACCCACGAAATTTTTATTATTAATATGAATATCCTGGGACATTAAATTGTTTCTGATACTTTTAAATAAGTGGGAAACATCAAAAATGGCATATATTTTTTTTCATCTACCTCGAAAAATGGTTCTTCGTCAGTTACCTCTAAACTTTGGAAAGCAGCTCTATTTGTCGTTTGCTTGGTCACACACAGTCGCACGAACATTTAAACCTGCATTTTCTAAAGCTTGTACATTTTTATGATGAGCCTAGTAAGAGGTTGGTACTTAACGGATGTAGACGACAAGTAGTAACTGATGGGCATTTTTCCATTTTTAATTAATCCACGTGCCATAAATACCAGTGCTTGAGTAACAGTTTTGTTTCACGGCCAAGATGTCCGAGATGTTCAAATCCTTCAATTAGATCCAGCTTGGTATTATACTCTAAATGTTTTTATACTCATTTCGTCATCTAATAAAACGCACTCCTTATCTTCTTCTGTCATGGCATGAATCTTTTTCCAAGACTTTGAAACAATTTTGTATCTACTCCAGTTGGTAATTGTATCACTCGTAGCCAAGAAACAATGGTGGATTTGGATGGCAGCACAAAGTTTAAAGTCTCTCTCATAAAAAGATATAGTGCAGGGGATTTATAGTATAAACTTAAAGCCAGTTCTTTTTCATTTTACTCCATTGATTTTTATACTTATGGAAAAGTTGCATATTTATAAATACTCTGACACTATTGGATAGTTTAGCTGGGATTTGAATATCTGATGTATATTTCGAAATCAACTTCTTTTTAAGGCGACGAATGCAAGCGTCTTTTGCATTAATTCGTTTTGCAAACAATGTATGCGAATGCTATACTTATTAGTGTGAACTTGCCTTTTCTTTTTGATGATGATGGCATTTCAAGAATAGCCTGCAATATAGGACGCGTTACAAAACAAACTCAAAATTATTTGATTATTATTTTTGATATGACGAATAAGTGATATGTATTTTCTTACCTGAAGCTTCTGATTAATTACAGTGTCCTTAGAAGGCGGGGAGAGGTTTTCAAAAGTATTTAAGTGAAAATCACTGACTGACATATCGCACTGTCCATATGTTCTTAAGTTAACTTCTTTTCTTAGAACTATTTTTTCTGGCGATGATGGAGAAACTTCTTTTAAAGTCACTGTGTTTTGCGTGTTGTCCCCTGCACTACATTCATTGTAATTGATTGGAACAGCATCGTGCACCAACGAATTCTTGAAAGAATTTCTAAAATTCTTCACTGCAAAATGTTCGCCACAAATAGTTTTTCGCGCAATTGCACTAAACTAAAATTAAATAAGTTGATATTTCCACAGTTTTTTAACCACTCATCACATCTTCGTTCGTCAAGGGGAATCGAAACTAAGACTCGGATGAGTAACCCGACTTCGATGACATTCAAAGTAAACGCAATGAGCTCTTGATAGTGCCATAATAAAAAAAAACAAATACAACAGAAGTAACAATGTAATAATAACAACAATAACACAAAACAACAACAATAACACAGCAACGCTCAACACTAACAAACTAATATAATAATAACAACAACGATGTTCACCTGAAGATATATAGAAGCGTTATGAAAAATTTTTCGAAATTGTTTTTATTTTTAATTCATTTGTAGGTAATCACAAGACGTACAAAAAACATATTTTACGAAAAGGTATAAAAAGACAAATACGATAAATACAAACATTTCTATTGTATATGACTGATATCAGGGCACTTCTAATACCTACTTTAGTAAAGATAACTTTTGTTTACAATATTTACCGCCAAAAGGTAATTAAAGCGGTTAAAATATTACGTGTTGAATGTAAAAACATATTTAGTGACTAATAGGTGACAGCGGCATTTCTCTATTTTCTTTTAATCTAATAGAAGAAACACAAGATTATTTTGCAAGTAAGGAAAAATAACGTTTTATTAGCGGATGAATTAATTTTTATTTTTCATGAATTAGTAAATTCTACATACCATTCATATATTGTTCTAAGAGTTTAGAAAAAGTCGATTCATTTTTGTAGCTTTGAGGTGTCACTAAAAATTGCAAAATTTAATTCCATATAAAAACGGCATTATTTAATTTTGGTAATATATGCAATTCACGATATGACGCTTCATCAAATAATGTTCATTTTTATAAAATAAGAATAGTGACCATTGTAATCGGATTTAATAAAGTCGTTTAATTTATATCTCTCGCCTGAAAGATTTACGTCAAAAGATATTATATTTGATTTACACCGAATAAAACGTATTAGGTATTTATTCCGCAAACTATGATCAAAAGATAGAATTATGGGAAATTTGTAATTATAAATTATCGTTAATCAAGTTTTCTAAGTATGCATTGATTTTTCTTATTGTTCAATTGATATTTAATTTCTCTTTCAAATTTTAATGAAGCTTTTGCGAATTGTTAAAAAATAAGTATTTTGAGAGCATATTTTAATTTAATCCTAAATATGAATACGACTAAATTATTGCTCCTTTTAAATTAATACAATTCTACAAAAGCAGCAATTTATTTTAAAATTCTGTTCATTCATGTGTAGCCCACAATTTCATTTTACGTGGGTATTCAATCTGGCAACGGTGTTAGTTAATAACTGAGGAATGCGCTGAAGAAAACATTGAAAAATGGTTCTGTTCAAGACTATTTAATTTGTTACTCGCCTACGAGAGGGACGAATACAGCGCTCGTAGCGGACGTGTAACATTTTTCCCTACGCTAATTTTAAAGGATGTTGAATCTCTTCCCCCATTATATGCTCTTTGGTTCAGGCAACTAATTTATAGTGTCATGCTGTGTTTTACACAGGTTGTGTATTGCTTTTAGTGATAACTTATTAGGTGATTGTATGATCGAAGAAAATTGTTTCAATCAAATAGAAAATGCACCTACTGAACGAGAAGTGGTATTGCGACGTTTGGGAGAGCAGAAACGGGAGATGCTTTGCAGATTAGTAAATAATAACCTTATTGATTAATACATTAAATAAAAAATTATTTATTTCTGAAAATAACCATGTAAAACACTATACAGTAGTAAATTGAAAATATATACTTCAAATTATTGATTTTGTTTCAGTAATTTAATTACTTCCGACACCATGTCCATTTTTCTCTGCGTCTACGTTCTTTGTTCTCTTCTTTCTCTTTTTGCAGTTTTATTAACGAATCAGATAATTTCTTTTAAGGGACTGCCTAATCTTCTGCTTTAAAGAATTTTCTTCCGTTATTTCTGTAATTGTAGCTTGTGTTGTAAGCCCGCCCCGACCCCACCCGACTTTATCATTGCAAACTATAAACATCAAAAATCACAAACACTACACTTAAATAGTTTTCTTTAGTGTGTGTTATATTGTGCAGAATCAAATGACTTGTTGTGCAACACCTGTAGTCGCACTTATCACAACGGAAAGGCATTTCTCCCGAGTGTTTATACATGTGGGTTTCAAGTTTCTTGCTTCACTACAACAAAAACACAAACACTACACTTAAATAGTTTTTCTTTAGTGTGTTCTATTGTGCCGAATCAAATTACCTTTCGTGTAACATCTGTAGGCGCACTTATCACAACTGAAAGGCCTTTCTCCTGAGTGTTTGTACATGTGGGTTTTCAAGTTTCCTGCTTCACTACAGCAAAAACCACAAACATTACCTTAAATGGTTTTCTTTAGTGTGTGTTCTATTGTGCTGAATCAAAGCACCTTTCGTGTAACATCTGTGGTCGCACTTATCACAACTGAAAGGCCTCTTCTCCAGTGTTTGTACATGTGAGTTTTAAGCTTCCTGCTCGACTACAGCAAAACCACAAACATTACACTTAAATAGTTTTTCTTTAGTGTGTGTTCTATTGTGCCGAATCAAATTACTTTCATGTAACATCTGTAGGCACACTTATCACAACTGAAAGGCATTTCTCCTGAGTGTTTGTACATGTGGGTTTTCAAGTTTCCTGCTTCACTACAGCAAAAACCACAAACATTACACTTAAATGGTTTTCTTTAGTGTGTGTTCTATTGTGCTGAATCAAAGCACCTTTGTGTAACATCTGTAGTCGCACTTATCACAACTGAAGGCCTTTCTCCCGAGTGTTTGTACATGTGAGTTTTCAAGCTTCCTGCTCGACTACAGCAAAAACCACAAAAATAATACTTTTTTTTTAAAACTTTCTCTTTAGTGTGTGTTCTATTGTGCCGAATCAAATTACCTTTCGTGTAATATCTGTAGGCGCACTTATCACAACTGCAAGGCCTTTCTCCCAAAGTGTTTGTACATGTGGGTTTTCAAGTTTCCTGCTTCATTACAGCAAAAATCACAAACATTACACTTAAATGGTTTTTCTTTAGTGTGTGTTCTATTGTGCTGAATCAAATTACTTTTTGTGTAACACCTGTAGTCGCACTTATCACAGCTGAAAGGCCTCTCTCCTGAGTGTTTGTACATGTGGGTTTTCAAGTTTCCTGCTTGATTACAGCAAAAATCACAAACATTACACTTAAATGGTTTTTCTTTAGTGTGTGTTCTATTGTGCTGAATCAAATCACTTTTTGTGTAACACCTGTAGTCGCACTTATCACAGCTGAAAGGCCTCTCTCCTGAGTGTTTGTACATGTGGGTTTTCAAGTTTCCTGCTTGATTACAGCAAAATCACAAACATTACACTTAAATGGTTTTTCTTGAGTGTGTGTTCTATTGTGCTGAATCAAATCACTTTTTTGTAACACCTGTAGTCGCACTTATCACAGCTGAAAGGCCTCTCTCCTGAGTGTTTGTACATGTGGGTTTTCAAGTTTCCTGCTTGATTACAGCAAAAATCACAAACATTACACTTAAATGGTTTTTCTTGAGTGTGTGTTCTATTGTGCTGAATCAAATCACTTTTTGTGTAACACCTGTAGTCGCACTTATCACAGCTGAAAGGCCTTTCTCCTGAGTGTTTGTACATGTGGGTTTTCAAGTTTCCTGCTTGATTACAGCAAAAATCACAAACATTACACTTAAATGGTTTTTCTTGAGTGTGTGTTCTATTGTGCTGAATCAAATCACTTTTGTTGTAACACCTGTAGTCGCACTTATCACAGCTGAAAGGCCTTTCTCCTGAGTGTTTGTACATGTGGGTTTTCAAGTTTCCTGCTTGATTACAGCAAAATCACAAACATTACACTTAAATGGTTTTTCTTTAGTGTGTGTTCTATTGTGCCGAATCAAATCACTTTTTTTGTAACACCTGTAGTCGCACTTATCACAGCTGAAAGGCCTTTCTCCTGAGTGTTTGTACATGTGGGTTTTCAAGTTTCCTGCTTGATTACAGCAAAAATCACAAACATTACACTTAAATGGTTTTTCTTGAGTGTGTGTTCTATTGTGCTGAATCAAATGACTTTTTTTGTAACACCTGTAGTCGCACTTATCACAGCTGAAAGGCCTCTCTCCTGAGTGTTTGTACATGTGGATTTTCAAGTTTCCTGCTTGATTACAGCAATAATCACAAACATTACACTTAAATGGTTTTTCTTGAGTGTGTGTTTTATTGTGCTGAATCAAATTAGTTTTGTGGTGACACTTGTAGTCGCACATATCACAGCTGAAAAGCCTTTCTTCAGAGCGTTTACACAAACGCCTTCTCGAATTTTTGGATTTGTTACAAATACAGTTGCAATTTAACAGTTTCTTATGGGTTAACACATGAAACTTCAAAGTTGTCTTGTTTTTAGACTGATAACCGCAATCGTGACATTCAAGTACATTTTCTTCCGATGTAACATTAAAGTGTACCTCTTCGTGGCTCCGTAATGAGGAATTATCAAATGTAGTATAACTACACAGATTGCATTTAAATAGATGAGTAAATATGTGATTGGTTAATATTTGTTTATCGCTTGTAGCATAATTACATTGGTAGCAGTAGTACAACATATCTGATGCTGTAAATTCTTCCACGCACGTGAATATGTCTGTGTTAAATAACACACATTCTTCTTTAACAATGTCTTCATTTTCATTTTTAATCTCAACTTCGACAGACTCTTCTTTGATTTTTTCAAATAATTTTCTTCATCAACAAGTGAAGAAGAGTTGTCAGAAATGATTGTATGAAGGTTTACATTTTCTAAAATGTTTTCGTTTTGCATTAATGCTTGGTGTTCTTCATCAATTTTGAGCTTGCATTCATTGCACGCAAGTGGGTTTTCATCAATGCTCAATTCCTACAATGTAATTCAAGTGTATAAATAATTCAGTAGGATACGATACTTACTGCTTTAATGGGAAACGTCGACAACTTAGGAAGTTGCATTGAATCGTAGCATAGGGAATGTAGTGGCGCTTCTTCTTTTATATTTTTAAAACAAATTTGACATCCTATTGTGGTATCTGCCATTATTAATGCACTAATTATTTATCTAACAATATTGATGTTTATGCAAGTAGACAATCAAATCCGTTTTGTATACAAATTTCGTAGTGATTGTTGTACCTGCAAATATACTTATTCGTATATAGGATGGTTCAGAAAATTTTTAGGAGAACAGAAACGGGAGATGCTTTGCAGATTAGTAAGTAATAACCTTATTGATTAATACATTATATAAAAAATTATTTATTTCTGAAAAACCCATGTAAAATACTATACACTAGTAAATTGAAAAATATATACTTTAAATTATTGATTTTGTTTCAGTAATTTAATTACTTCCGACATCATGTCCATTTTTTCTCTGTGTCTACGTTCTTTGTTCTCTTCTTTCTTTTTTGCAGTTTTATTAGCGTATCAGATAATTTTTACCAGGTCAACAGAAAAAAGTCCCTTATGTCATAATTGCAGACGATGCTTTTCCTCTTTCTGACAGAATTCTAAACCCATATTCTGCACCAGAATGAAGTCATGAATGTTGGATATTTAATTATAGGTAAGATCAAAATTGTTTAGTATTATAAATTGTAATTGATTTTATCTATTCATTTAAGAATATCAAGAGCTTGCAGAATGATCGAGAGTGCCTTTGGTATCCTTACAAATCGATTTTGAGTGTTGCTTACTCCCATTAATGTAGGTGTTACGTTTAGTTTTAAGTATTTTATGCAGCCAGTTAGGCAACCCATTTTACTTCTTTTGTTGTAAATAGTTTGTAGTAGAAACGTAATTTTAGGAAAAGCCACCCTATTTTGATAGCAGTCACCTATAAGTTGCGGCAGTAGGTGCTTGTCTGCAAGCTCAAGTTTATTTTATGTCGTTTAATTGTTTTGAGGCCACAGTTCGCCTGTTTGTGATTGGTGTTGTTAATATAGTGTTTTATTATCAAAATGCCTTTTTTCGACGCAATTAAATTTATTTAAAATGAACCAGCTAATATGGATTACGCCGTATCCACTAGCATTTTTTGAATATGGAGTGCGTTCAATACTTATGTTAGCCACTTCATACATTGGTCCTTCGAACCTGATTTGTTTATTTCAACGCATTTTGATACATCGAAATTAATTGCAATTGGACAAAAGAAGCACGCAAGATTCAAGGATTACGTGGTACGGAAAATTCCATAAGCGCATAGTTTACTCGTTGTTGGCGGGCCTCAGCTACCTGAAGGGACCCCTTTGTTACCAACGATTGTTGCAAGTAAGACGCATGCTTCCTTTTCTAACCCGAGTCCTTTATATCCATTTAAGTTTACGTGGTCTCAAAAACATTTGGATAGAAATTTTATTTTAGATACCGACTAGGTACCTTTTAACGGGTTTTTATATATTTGAACGGCATTGTAACGGTTTTATTGTAATGCATTTGGTTGATTTTGAATTGAAATACATACAAATTTGCCTATTGGATTGATTTTTTAATACGCTTGATTGTAGTTTATAACGTTCATTTGAAAATTCTTTGTCTATTTTTGGCACTCGTGAGAATTATTGCGTTATTATAAAACATTTTTTCCCTCTACAATCGTACTTACGTATTACGCATTTGATAGTTTTAAAACAATTCATGATGGCTCCAAATAAATCAAAAGAATTTAAGTTACTGGCATTCAAGGCCAAAATATTTTAGATCAAACAAATAATTTTAACGAATTTATTAATTCATTTGACGATAGAATATCACAAATTGAGGTACAACAGTTAAAGCTTGAATTCGAATTATTCAAGCCAACTTTGAACGAATTCAAATCCGTTTCAGAGGAAATGTCTCTTTGTGACGTTCCGCACGATTTTCCAACAGTTTCGCAATTTTACAAAGATTTTGTGTCTATTTCAGTTATAGCTCAGTCCTTACTTGATAAATACGAACAAACAATCAGATCGGTTTCAAGCGAAAGTTTAAATAGTACGCGTACGACTTCAAGTAAATCAAAGGAAAACGTTAAGCTTCCTACGATAAATCTCCCCGACTTTTTCAGGAGAGTATCAAGATTTTAGGGCATTTTTCGAAACGTTTGAGGCTCTAGTTGACTCTAATGAAAATTTATCCCAAGTTGAGAAATTTTTGTATTTAAAAATTGTTTAAAGGGTTCGGCCTTGCAAATTTTGAGCGAAATTAAACCTTCGAAGGAAATATTCCATTGCTATCGACCTTCTAAAAGAAAGGTACGATAATCGAAAGCTGCTTATTTTTAGTCACTTTGACACCTTGTTTGAGACACCGAGAATTGTCAAAGATACACAATTACGTGAGTTTTATAATAAGTTTATAAAGCATTTGCGTACTATTGACAACGAGGGTATGTCTCTCGAAGAGTATAAAGATGCCGTTTTGGCATATCTCGTTAAAAACAAAGTAGACTCCGTAACCGCAACGGATTTTCCAAAACGTTTCCAAGGAAAATTCTAATGTTGAGCAAACATCCACATTTCTGGCTAACAAATGCAATATTATCGATGACACTTCTAAGGTCACAAATGCTGCTACTGCCAATTCTTTGAAAAGGGCCAGTCAAAAGGGTTCCTACACCTTGGCTCAAACTACATACCTTTGTGCTTTGTGCAAGAGCAACATTTCTTGAACAGTTGTCCGTCTTTCTGGCCTTATCGTCCAGAGCTCGTTTCACAAAGCCAAATTCTTACGGTTGTGTCTTGTGTGTCTTCGTCATGACACCAAGTCTAAATGCACTTCTACAATGAATTGCAAGAATTGTAACCAACGTCACAACAGTTTGCTTTGTTTTAAAGCTGTGACTTCAAATAATTCAAGACAAGAATGTGCTCGGCCAGTTCTCCTCGTCAGATAGAACTTAGTAGCTCGCCTGCATCTAATGTCGTTTCTCCTGCTCAGTCAGGTACTTCAGCTGTTGAGTCCCCTGAGGCTCCTAGCGCTTCTACTGTATGTGGTTTTTCAAGATCCTCCGAGGTCTTATTATCCACTGTCCAAGTCAATGTTGTCAGTGGCACCAATTCCTTCACTGTTAAGGGTCTCCTGGATTCAGGGTCCCAAAATAACCTATATCGGAAAACCTTCATAAAAGATTGAATTCTTCCTTTACATCAATAAACCTTATATAACCCTTAACCGGTATCGTGATTTTTAGCATCGTAAGTAGTATCGTCGGGTCATTTCGGACCCGATTTTTAAACACTAAAATGACAGTTATACATTTTACATATTTAACTATTTGTGCTTGAATTTGACATCGGAGATATTAATAGAAGCTGTATATACAAAAACAACAATATTTTATAATTTGTTTTTTATTTTGAAAGTGAAAAACAAAACGGGTGCATTTTCGGCTAACACTTGGTAACGTTGACAAAGAAATAGAAAACTTAAGCTCAAAATTTTTACAAAAAAATTTTGGCACAAACTGCAAAGATAAATAAACAAAACATGATTTTCAACAAAATTTATATATTTTTTTCATATATAACGATATGTCCAATGACGTTCAATTGCACTTGGAACAAACAATTTTGTTGGAACTATGTCCTTTACAAACATGATTTTTACAATTGCTGCATATGTTGCGTTGTTTATTATCATTATTTGAAGGACATAAGAAACATCTACGTCGTTTCCTTTGTTGAGGATTTACATTTTCATTGGGATTATCTACATTGGCTTGTTGAGGGTATCGGTCAATCCAAGAATTTTCCGTATTATTGAAGGAATTTCTCTAGGTAATCTAGTTTGAACCAGTCTTCTTTTCATATGGGGTTCTATCAGTATTCGACCAAGTTGTAAAATAAAATCCCGTCTGCATAATGTCGTGTTCACATTATTTGGAGCTGCTTTATATAACACAAACGCATTGACTGAACCTATGTTCATTAGGGCATACCAAATGCACAAGGCCATCTTCTAGTTCTTCGGCCAGTATTGAAAGAAGCACATTTCTGGTCAAGTGCATCTACACCTGCTTTAGTCATATTGTAGTCTAATATGAGATCAGGTTTATTTGAGATCTTGTCTATTTTATTGTCATGGTGCATGGATGAAAGTAATAACACATATTTGTTTGGCTTTGGCACATAAGAAACCAGAGTTTTAGTACCAGTGAAAACAAAAGTACATGTATCTATTGGAGTTTTTCTTTGGTCTCACATATTCTGGTATTTCCTCTTATCTTTACGAATAGTACCAAGATACGTCAATTTGTTTTTCTGAAGTTCGTCAACTAATTGTATAGAAGTGAACCAGTTGTCACCTGTGATATTTCTGTTGGTGTTTTTGATTGGTTCAATCAATGTTAACACTGTAGATGTGGGGATTGATAGTTTATGTATATTCTGTTGCGTTGTTTGAACTTTTCCAGTATATACAAATGCATTCAAAAGGTAATGTGTTTTAGAGTCACATAAGCACATAATTTTCAGTCCATACTTGTTAGGTTTGCATTTCATATACACTCGAAATGCACACCTCCCCCAGAATCCCACAAGCATCTCATCCACGGTAAGATTTTCTCGGGACTGTAGCATTTCTTACAATTTTCTATAAAGGTGTCAAAAATTTGTCTTATAGGATATAATCTATCCGTTTTCCTTTCGTCTCTGGTACTCATGAGATCAAATCGTAAAGCAACTAATAAAAATGAAAATCTTTTCTGGGACATTGTGCCACGAAATATATCTCTGCCAGTGCCATCTGTCGCGAATAGGCTCTCTAGGTCTTCATGATTTGATTTAAATATTGATGTAAGGTATAATAAACCTAAAAATGCCTTCATTTCAACAGCGTCAGTATGATTCACGTAAGAGGATGTTTGGCCATAGTTAGACGATAAATCAGAAATTTTTCATTTGTGCATTCAACTATAATATCTATCATATCATCAGTTATAAGCAGTGACCAATATCCCATTGGTGTGTTTTCAGCTACATTTTGCATACTGCTTTAGAGCCCTGGCATGTACAAATGATATTATGAGCTCGGGTACGACCAACTACAGAAGGATTTTTTGACCATTTGTATCTGTTTTTACCGTATACATAACACTTATTTCTATTACTGGCAACGCTTTGTTGGGTTATAGTTGAGGGAATATCATCTATATTACTAGACGATGCAACATCAATGTTCGTATCAATATCAATTTCTTCCTGATTTTCAACAATCTCTGGCTCAATATCATATTCATCTTCAGAATCATGATTAGAATCATCAATTTGGAGCATCACTTAAATCCCCATCATCATCAAGTAAAAATTCTTTTCTTACCTCTTCTTCAATTATAACGTTTTCCATCAATAACAATAAAATCCATCTCAAGAAAAAACTCAGCGTTACTAGTATCTGTCGGGTCCAAACAGACCCAAAATCGACAACTTCAAACTTCGGAGGATCTCGGCGCACTGTCAACATATGTGTAAATGTTGAAGATACTCCTACATAGAGAAGTCACAAGAACGTCACTGCGCACGTGCATTTTCAGCCAAAATACTGCGATAATATGAGGCGCCGGAGTCGAACTTTACCCGATAATACCTTACTCTTAAGGGCGTTAACGAGTCCGTATCAACCTGCTCAAAATACACTTCCGTAGAATTACACTCTACAACCGGACGTTTCAAGTCTGATATCGACTGTTTAGTGGTTCCTAAAATCACCGATCAGCTCCCTAGAGTAATGTTCAGTAAGGATCTTTTGGATATTCCTCCAAATCTCCGTCTGGCTGATCCGTCTTATTATCAGCCCGGCGACATTGATATCTTAATCGGTTCAGCTATGTATCACAAACTAACGTTGCCTCGAAAGATTTCCTTAGGCCCTTCAATGCCAACCTTACAAAATACCCTTCTTGGTTGGGTCGTGGCAGGCGATTTACCTAAAGATTTGCTTGCACCTTCAAATTCGTCAGTTTGTGGAGTCTCGGCAGCTTGTTACCACACTACTTTTGAGGTCAATGAACAAGATACGGAGATTCATCAATCGTTAACCAAATTTTGGGAGTTAGATAACCCCAAACCCATTTCAAGGTTATCTTTACTTTCGCCTCAAGAGAGATTCTGTGAAAGGCATTTTCTCGACAACATTCGTTCGGACGAAACTGGTCATCTCACCGTTTCGATTCCATTCAATTCAAGATTATTACTTTTAGGCGACTCAAAACAAATCGCCGAAGCACGTTTTTCTCCACTTGAGAAACGTCTGCATCAAAATCCTGATCTTCTAAGGGAATACTCGCAATTCATGTCAGAATATGAAACGTTGGGTCACATGACCAAGATTTCAGAAACTGAATGCAATTCTCCTTCTGGCATTCATTGCATAGAAACGCTTGATGGTCCTATCAACATCTCGGAGATACCTCCGCAGTTTTTTCCCCATCACGCCGTTGTTAAACAGTCCTCTTTGACTACTAAGTTACGCGTAGTTTTGATGCCAGCACAAAAACGTCAACTAACATTTCGGTAAACGACACTCAGATTGTCGGCCCTCAAGTTCAGGACAACTTATTTGACGTATTGCTGCGTTTTCGCGCTCACGAAGTCGCCCTCTGCGGTGACATCGCTAAGATGTATCGTATGATCAACGTCGATGCTGCATCTCGTAAGTTTCAACATGTACTCTGGAGAGACAATCCAGAAAAATCCCTCGACATTTTCGTTTGAACACGATTACCTACGGAACTGCTTCTGCTAGTTACCTGGCTACTCGTTGTTTGACCCATATCGCAGACGCACATAAGGATTTCTTTCCTGAGTCTGCCGAAGTTATTTCAAAGAACTTCTATATGGACGATCTTTTATTTTCGACCGACCGTATAGAAAAAGCCATTCGTATAAAGGAAGAACTGTCTTCTATTCTTTCTGCTGCAGGTCTGACGATCCGCAAATTTTTATCTAATAAACGGGAAGTTTTATCTTCACCTAACTCCGACGATTTTGAATTCCTTAGCGTTCCCATTGGTGAACGCTCTGATTCAAAACTCTAGGTCTCCATTGGAATGCTGAGAATGATCTTTTATTTTGTAAGGTCGATGTACCAGACGATGACTCGGTTCCTACCAAAGGAAAATTTTGTCCATCATTTCCAAGGTCTTTGATCCCTTAGGCTTCTATTCTCCTCTTATCATTCGAGGGAAACTTCTGATACAGAAGCTTTGGCAATCTGGCATTGCATGGGACGATCCCCTTCCTTCCGAAATGATGTCCCAATGGTCCGAGTTTAAGAATCAACTACGGCATTTAAATGTCATCAAAATTCCTCGTTGTGTTATTCCGAATTGTACTTCACAGATTTATCTTCACGGCTTTTGCGACAGTAGCGCAACTGCTTACGGTTGCTGTTTCTATCTACGTTGTTGCACTGCTAATAATGAAGTGAGTTGTACCTTGTTATTTTCTAAGTCCAAAGTAGCACCTCTGCGAACAGTGTCCATTCCGCGGTTAGAGCTTTGCGCGGCAGTATTGATGGCGGAATGGTGTTCAAAAATCAGAAATGTTTTCGATATTAACTTCCAGGGCATTTTCTTATGGACAGATTCTAAAATTGTGCTAAACTGGATCAATTCCGCTCCAAACAAATACCATACATTCATTGCAAACCGCATTGCCGTCATCAGGAATGCACAAATATTAATGATTGGCATCACGTGCCAACCTCTGTTAACCCAGCTGACTTAGTGTCACGCGGGTTAAACCTTTGACCTTAAAGGATAACCGTGTTTGGTTTCAAGGTCCCGAATTTCTCCTTTCTCATGATCTTGATTGGGTTCGCGACTTTGTCCCAGACAAACATGAGAGTACGGAACTCAAAAGCACCGTTGTCTTAGCTTCTACCAATTCAGTCGATGAATCTATTTTGATCAATTTTCTTCTTATGGAAAGCTTCAAAGGGTTTTGCGTATACCCTATGATTCCTGCATAATTGCAGAAACGAAAACAAACGAACTGGCAATTTGAAAATCACCGAACTCCAAAGTTCGTTGACGGCTCTTATTAAGCTATGTCAGGCTAATTCCTTTGCCAATGAGATCAAGTCTCTCATGAGTGACCGAGTTATTAAGAACTCGCGAATTCAAGTCCTCAATCCCATTCTGGACGAAGCGGGTTGCTTACACGTTGGTGGTAGACTGACAAACTCAGAATTTCCCTTTGCTAAAAGCACCCTATAATTCTCCCAAAGGATCATGCATTCTCTAAACTTATTATTTTAAATGGGCACAAGGAATTACTGCACGGCGGCGCGCAACTTCTTCTTGCGCACATGCGAGAACGTTTTGGCCCATCGGGGGTCTTTCGTATATTAAAAACTTCTCCGAAAGTGTGTACCTTGCTTTAAAGCTAACCCTGTGTTCAAGCACCCGCTCATGGGTAGTTTACCTGAAACACGTTTAAAATACGTGTACCCTTTTCACAACGTTGGTCTAGACTATGCTGGACCGATTACCATAGCGACCGACGCACACGTGGTGCTCGATTATTAAAGACCTACATATGTGTGTTCGTGTGTATGGTCACCCGCGCTATACATTTGGAACTTGTCACATCTTTGTCTACGGGCGCCTTCTTGCATTGTTTGAAACGATTTATAGCGCGTAGAGGAACACCAAATTCTATATCAGCGATAACGCCACTAACTTTCGTGGCGCTAAGACAAAGTTAGACTCTTTGTACTCGGTCTTACACAAAGAAGAGTCAAGTAAACAAATTGATAATTTCTTGAATTCGAAATCAATCAAATGGCAATTTATTAACCCTCGCTCTCCGCACGAAGGCGGAATTTGGGAAAGTGCGGTTAAATCTGTAAAACCCATTTAAAACGGATTCTGGGTAACGCAAATCTCACATTCGAAGATTTGTATACGTCATTAACCATGATTGAATCAATATTAAATTCTAGACCACTGTCCATTATTTCCTCGGATCCTGACGACCTTGTCCCCTTACCCCTGGACATTTTTAGTGGGTAGACCGCTGACAGCACTACCTGATTACGACTACACATTCATGCAAGAAACCAGGTTGTCTGTTTTCCAACGAGCCCAGCAGATGGCTCAACATTTTTTGGAGGCGCTGGAAGCGTGAAGTCGTTCCTGATCTCCAAAGACGCCTAAAATGGAGCAAGAATCTTCCTGATATTTTGAAGCTCAACTCCATCGTGCTTCTTCAGGACGACGACCTCCCCTCTTCAGTGGCGTCTCGGTGTAGTAAATAGTATACACCGCGGTGCAGACAATGTTCTACGTGCAGCATCAGTAAGACTGCCAGGAGGCTCAATAGTGAGACGCTCGGTGCATCGTTTGTGCGTGCTTCCTGTTAGTTAAGTATTTTTTTGTTGCCATTTGTATTAACTGAAGAATGTTGTTATTGTCCTAAAATAGCCTTGTTTGATGCTAGTTTGTAGGTTTTGTAGTTTTGTATTTAGATTTTGTGTTTTTGTAAACTTTTTTGTTTGTTAGTTCACGTTATGTGTTTGGTATCGGTTGAAATCCCTAAGAGATTTCAAGGGGGTGTGTTACGTTTAGTTTTAAGTATTTTATGCAGCCAGTTAGGCAACCCATTTTACTTCTTTTGTTGTAAATAGTTTGTAGTAGAAACGTAATTTTAGGAAAAGCCACCCTATTTTGATAGCAGTCACCTATAAGTTGCGGCAGTAGGTGCTTGTCTGCAAGCTCAAGTTTATTTTATGTCGTTTAATTGTTTTGAGGCCACAGTTCGCCTGTTTGTGATTGGTGTTGTTAATATAGTGTTTTATTATCAAAATGCCTTTTTTTTTCGACGCAATTAAATTTATTTAAAAATGAATCAGCTAATATGGATTACGCCGTATCCACTAGCTTTTTTAATATGAGTGCGTTCAACACTTATGTTAGCCACTTCATACAGTAGGTATAGCAAAAGTTGAAATAATAAACCCTATGCTGTGTAGCGTTACATAACTAACATAAGCAACTGAGACTTTACCCAATAATTTTCTGCGTTTTGTAGAAAAGTTAATTATTGTATTCATTTTTCAATATATTTTAAATAGTTTCTTCTTGTATTGTAGAATATTGAACTATATTGTAAAACGGTTAAAAAACAATGTTATATTTTTATAAAAATTATATTTGGTTTCCTTTTAATTGCATTGAAAAGAACTTTTAATATTTCTTCTTCGACTTCTAGTACAATTTCGTGCGACATCTGATCCAGTTTGCTACAACAAAATTAGCAAATGCTACATGTTTTGATTGCTGCGGCTGGTAGTGCTTTTTTTCAGACATATCCTTAAAAAAATATCGCCTTGAACTTGCCGTTTCCGTTTCGTAGATCTGGAAAAAAGTGCTGTTACTAGTGCTACTTGATGCATTGGAAGATGTTGTTGGCGATAGTAACATTACACCACTGTCTTCTAATACTTCATATACACCTTCAACCTATAATTTCAATTACTTGAGAATATGATATCTATGAATGGCAATCATTAGGTTCAGTTTTGTAATTTTTCTATTTAACAAAACACCACTGTTCTAAACTAAGGTAACTTACCACCACTTCCTCAACATTACTAGCGTGGGTAACATTTTTGTTGGTGTCATCTTCTTCATTGTCTTTAACTTCCGGAATGTCTAAATTCTGTTGGAAAAATTAATTGCATTTGTTACACATAAACATACATGGCTATCAATTGATTGCCTTGCTGAATGGTTTTCCAAGATAAAAAACATTTTGTCGAAGTACCACAAACTGGGCTCATACACGTACAAACATAAGCTGCGTTGTGTACCTATATACTTTTTACCTAATGTACTTACTGCATCATTACGGATCAACCTGATTGGCTTAGCAATGTCGCCCACCAAACGTGGTTTTATTTAATTTTAGTATGCGTCGTCGAATTTTATGATGAATAAGGAAAAGTAAGATTTTCTTACTTAGTATTATGGTTCCTGCCACCCAGCACAGAAAAATAAACGGTTCGTGTGCAAGTAGACACGCATGTTTTCATTTCCTTCTCTGCAAAGTGATTAGTGCTTCTGAAAAATTAAGTAATTAATAACAAATACACTGGAAATTCACTAAACAAATATGTACTTTATATATTCTAGGTATCTACTTGAATTCTACAGGTACTTCAAAACTAACCAAGATAACCCTCCCCCGGTTGATCTTTGCCAAAATCATCCGACTGTGTTATCCGACTCCAAGACCGAAGATGGATAAAGGAAACCTTGAAAACCTGGTATGTTATGCTATGGTTTCTTATATCTATGTGATTTCAATCAATTATACAAAAATCATGTGCTAATTAGGCAATTACCTATTGTCATGCACACAATATTGCTGCTTCTTCGTGGTTGTACACAGTGCTTCAGATCAACTTTTTTTAATTGTGTTGCATTTTGCAAAATAAGTCATGTTGCGGTTGGTGCATAATGGTCATATATTAGCAACATGTAGTTAGTTCTCTGTAGAAATGTGGATTTTAGTGGGTAGTATACGCAGTGAATCACACCGTGGTGACCAATAAGTTTCATTGCCTTGCGAAACCATTAGAATAGAGTAGGAAACAATTGTTCCATTCTACTCTGATTAGTAATTGATTTTTAATTGAACTTTAAATGATTAATTAGTAGACTTTTTACATGCCATCGATAAAATGGCCTTCAGTGAATTCTAATTTTTGAAAATTGAAAGCATTCAGCCCACCACTAATAATTAATTGGTAAGCGATTACTAATCATAATTCGGAATGCGGTTGATGATATTAAATTACTTTTCAAGCTGATCTGAACGAACAATCCTATGATACTGATTTAAGTTGGCAAATTTATCTGTTAACTATCGATAAAAAATTGAATATATTTTAGGTAACTTTTTCGAAAAGGATTTCACTATATGTCCGATAGACATTTAAGAAGGATTGTAAAATCTGGCATATGCAAAAGAAAAAAATATGTTTAAAGAATTCTGTCACTAAGGTAGCTTTGATTGTTAGGGACAATTCTAACACAGTTGATACAGCGAGATGTGGTAAAGGACAAAGTCCTTCTAATCATATTTTTCACATGAATATTTAACTACTAGGGAAATTGAGAATGACATTTTACCTTCAGTTCCAAACGAGTCTTTTGTAGTTTCTGATCACAGTCACAGGTTCAACAGTTTTAAATCGAGATTGCAGCATTGGGCAGTTCTAAATAGAATCAATCAAAATTTAACATCACAATTGCTACAAATTGTTAAAGATTGTCCTCCTGACGAACTTTGTACACTTCCAGTAGATGCTCGTATTCTACTTAGCATCACAGAAAACGAGGCACTTATCGAAAATGTCAGAAAGGTTTACTATACCATTTTGATCTTAAAAACGGCATTGAGTGCATTCTTAAAAAAATAAAGTTGATCTACTGAATAATTTTTTATCAATGTAGACATTAATATTGATGGTCTCCCCTTAGCAAAAAAAGCTCGAACAGCCAATTTTGGCCTATATTAGGTAGTTTATCTAATTTAGCGTATTCTGAACCTTTTTGTAATAAGCGTAAATCATGGCTCAACTAAACCGGCTTTTCCAAATGATCTTTTGAATCCTTTCATTAAAGAATTTTTGAAATTGAAAATGGCTTTATATATAACAATAAAATTATTAAACTTAAATTAGGTAAGGTAATTTGCGATGGTCCTGCAAAATCCTTTGTACTATGTGTCGAGGACATCATTCATATTTCTGTTGCACAATATGTATATCAGAAGGAGACTTCATAAACAATAGAATGACTTTTCCAAATGTTAACGCACCATGTCGAACAGATGCAGATTTTAGAAATAAGGTTTACGATGAATACCATATTGCGGAGAGTCCACTTACTGCTCTAAACATGAATATAACTGACCAGGTGCCTTTAGATTATATGCACCTTGTGTGCTTAGGAGTAGTTAAGAAGTTGATTTCATTTTGGGTGCATGGTAATCAGGAAATTAGAATAAGAAAAGATGATTTAGAAATAGTTGACAATTCCCTACAAAATTTTAAAACTTATTTAAGTGCAAATGATTTTTCTAGACTCCCTCGGTCCATTGGGGATTTTGATAAATGGAAAGCCACAGAGTTTCGACAATTTTTACTATATAGTGGTACAGTAGTTTTAGAAAATCGATTGAAACATAATCAATACCTAAATTTCCTTGGTTTGCATTGTTCTATCAGAATACTGGCCACTTTACTTTATGCCACAAACACAATAATTTTGCAAAAACTACTAATGTACTTCATAGAAACTTTTGGGGAGATTTATGGCAACCATTTTATTGGTCACAATATTCATGGTTTAGTTCATCTTTGCGACGACGTCATACACTGGATAATTTTAGCGCCTTCAAATACGAAAAATTTTATGTCGGAGATAAAGGAGCATTAAACCTTCCAGAAAACCGTTACAACAATTTGTGAATTGGACGTATGAAGTACGAAATTTGATTCATTAATAGAAGATAATATTATTCTACAAGACGAAATTGAAAGGTACAGAGAACAACTTCTCAACAATGAGTTGGTAAATTCTTTCAAGTATGTACAAATACAAAATTTTAAATTCGGTGTAGATGTCAAAAACAATCATTGCTTTTTAAAGTGTGAAAAATCCAGTGGTAATAGAAAAATAATTGTCCGACGAGAATTAAACAAAATTTTTATAATCTACAGGCAGTATGAAACTTTCGAATCTTACTTTTTAACCCATGTAAATCAAAACTGTTTAACTGTGGAACTGTCAGCAATTTATCGAGTACATTCGCTATATACGTTTTGAGTAAAATGCATTCATTTTGGTAATAGCGTCTTATCGCTTATTTAATCCTAGAAGTATTATTTATTATTTTATATTTTGAAACATCTCTCTGTTTATTATTGTATTAGAATTAAAATTATAATATATCAAGTTCAACTTCGGCAACTACATCTAGTAAGTTATTGATTGGAATTATTCTATCATTAACAAAATCTTCCATTCTTTTTCATCTCAAATTCTTGATTATAGTATATTATATTCCAGAATCAATTTGCAATTGTTGATTTCAAGTGGAAAAAAACGCCTTTTGATCCTCTAGAAAACTATGTCAGCACGATTCCATTAAAATGGGTTGATAAATCAATTAATATTTTGGGTCAATACGGTAAATAATTTGTAGTTTTTCTGATCAATTTATTTCATCAATATTGTTTTAGTTACTTATAAAGAAGCGTTATATTATGAAAAAAAGAAAATATGCTCAAGTTCGGAAAGCGAACGAGGACGAGGAAAGAGAAAAATTAGACCAACTATGAAGCTAAAAGACCAGCAAGACTGTCTGATGCCATGTCTTGAAGGTAATTTTTTATTTCTTATGTTTAGAGTACATATTCAAGCTTACTCTCAACATTTTCTAAAAGCACACTTGTACTTTTGTCTCTACACTACAGTATTGATAATTAACGTAATTAATGAGATAAATATTACAATATATTCTTATTTGTTGTGTAGATTCAGACGAATGACATTGGAATACCTACTGGGACTACTAGTGAAAGTAGTAATGACTCTGCATCAAAAGTGCTACCTCAACTTCTTAGTCCTATAACACAAAATCAAATTCTAGAGGGGTGATAATACAGCACTTGGCGAAGAAATATTTGAAGTTGATGCAATAGAAATAGGTCAAAATTATGAAGCAACTGTGGAAAATGTACCTACACTATCATCACAAACCAGCTCAGGTTAACATTTATTTTATTAAATTTTGTACATATATGTATATATATAATGCTTTATTCTTTTTTCACGTGTAAACATGTTTGTAATAAAAATTTAAATAAATAAAATTAAAATAAAAGATTTTTTATTACATAGATATTATATATATACGTCTAGACGAAATTCCACTTCCCGCCAGGTATTCGCCAACATACCAGGTGTAACAGTCTCAGCTGCAGCTAAGATTTTTTGGGCTCTGAACCCAACGAAGTACGGATCTGTTCAACAGTAGCTTCAGAAGTTCTCGGTCTACCTGGTGATTTTCCTTTTAAAACGCTACCGGTTTCCTTAAAAGATTTTAGCCAAGTACGAATAGTAGTTGGTGTAAGTCACTTCACCGCCATACTGGCGTCTAAAATTACGTTGCACTGTTATAACAGATTCACTTTTGTAAAAGCCAAATGACACACTGAGCCTTATGTTGAGGAGTAGCCGTTACATTGCACTGAAAACCAATGTCAACAATGCCAGAATCTGAATGCCGAAAACTCAAGGTCAAGGTGCTTTATTTTTACTATAATGTTTAGAAAATTGGTAGGTTACTTAGATCTAAAAAGCTGTTAAGTCACTACATACTTGTCCACGAAATCATAAATAAAGTAGTAATACATTTTAGCTACGTTAATTGTACAGAAGTTGTTTTGTTACTATTTCCTTTCTAACAAGAGACACATTTGGTAACAGTTCTATTAATATTTATGTACCTATTAGTTATATTACTTATTTCGTACATTTAGTGGTGAAATACGCCTTCAATTGTTGCAGCCTTGAGTAACTATAATGCAATGGTTCTACAAATAGGAGACATTGTAGAAAAAATATTGTCTACTATCATAAAGGTAACCTTCAGAACAGTTGATAAATTGAACGTTGACTACGGAAATGTAAGAAAATAGTTAACTTTTAGTAGTATTACAATCGTTGTAGCCGTTGTAGGTATTTTTGTTGTTTGGGTAAGCTGCTGGTTATGTGGAGAAAATCTAGGTAGGTACACCGTAGATCATTTGAAGGCCCGCCTCTTTGCAATTTTTGAATCCTGTTTTATCAATCATCGTTAAACAAGATCCATAGACTGTGTCACAATGATTTAGACTGGATAAGACAAGAGAATTACATAACTCTATACTCAACAAGAACCAATTTGCAAAAATTTGTCTTAGATTACAATAAGATCGTTGAAGACATTTACTTATATGGTTGGAAAATCCTAAATTACTGTCAGTGAATACCCCCAAATTTTACAACAGTCTACTATTTTAGTCTATTACCGTTCAGTTCAATATTAATCAAGTTCAGTATCTTTGATTTGTCATTTTTCCTCCCGAAAAGCATAGCAAATGATTTGGAGTTTAAACTCAGGTACATCTCGGAAGAAACGATTTACAATCTTATGAGGTTACTGTTAATCATGTCGCAGGATGATTTAAAGTCTAATGAACAAAAATTTAAAATATATCTGTGTGTTATCAGCATAAAGATGAGATTTACAGTGTAGTAGTACATCAGGTAATATTGAAGTGTAAATAATGAATAGCAACGGTTCAAGGAGTGTTGCTTATTATTACCCCAGGAGGAAATGTTAAAATTGTAATACAAAATTTAGTTGGCGGTGGAAACAAATCCAATTTTTTTACAACAAATGTTCAATAAAAGGAAAATCCATATTTGATAGCTTCCAAATTAACAGAAACAATAACTATTAAAACAATAAACGGTGATTTTGATAGAATAATACACAAGCAAGTAACAGTAAATAAATTGTTTAAATGTTAACTGTTTTAGGAATTTAGCTCTCAAGAAATGCATTAAGTTTTAACAAAAATTGTAACTATAAGAATTATTTGGAGAAATAGTAGTAATGAGGCGACATGCGCAAAGCATGTAGTTGTTGAGATCGGTTTGTGTAAAATCGAAAGAAAAGAACGGGTTGCATCGGTGCGTCCATTGTTTTGTGTGTTTATTGTTTATCTACCTAATTAAGGTTTAAAGTAACGAAAACTTTACGGCGCGTTTTATTTAAATTCAAACAAACATTCCACAATTTTATCAAGTGTGGGTTCACTGAAATTAAAAAGTGATCCAGTAAAATTATAGAAGAATTAAGCCGAAAAGTATATGACGTCTTCTCAGCAAGAAGTTCATGAAACTTACAATGAACCCGGCAACAGCTTCGAAAGATTTCAACGTGCTTTGCCAAGCGAAGAACCACTACGAGCAGAACATAGTGAAATATCAACCATGCAGCGGATGTTGGAAATAATGATGGAAGAAAATAGGAGAAGAGACGCCATGATGGAACGTTTGTTTTCACAGTTGTGGAGCGGAATACAAAATGGCGACAATGTAAGGGAATCGCCTTCAGGTAATTCTGTGAATTTAAGAGAACCTGAAACATTTCACATAATGCCGGACCTTAGTAAAGCATCAAGCACTACGATGGGGAAGGTGGAGGTGTAAAGACAAAAGAATGGATCAAGAACATAAATAGCATGCAGCGGCTCACAACTGGTCAGACTCATTCACCCTGAAACAGCAAAGTCGCATCTAACAGGCGGTGCTGATAACTGGTACTGTTATAAACAGGATGAAATTCTTTGTTGGACACATTTTCAAGAAACTTTTAACAAAAACATATGTTGACGGTGTAAACTTGTAACAATGAAGTGGAAATTAATGGTTGAAAGGTCACAGAAGAAAGAAGAAATATTAAATTCATACTTTTTGATAAGGTGAAGCTATGCAAGCGAAGTAGGGTTAGATTTTGATGACCTAAAAGAACTAGTACTCATTGAATTATGGTGGAAAAAATTTTGTTCATCACTAACTGCCGTGAAACATGATGACATTGATCATTTATACCACTACATTACAACAGTTGCACGAATTCAACAAAAACGAGTGAACAGAATCAGAAGCAAAACTGATGCTTTCGATAAAGATGCAGAGAAGAAGATGTTACCGAAGATACGTACAGTGGTTAAGGTTACGGAGAGAAGTCGTCCTTTTATCAGATAGGCCATCGCTATAGTGACTGCCCAAAGGAGAAGGGATCTTGTTTCTATTGCGGTTCAACATCCCGTGATAACTGTGTTCGAGGTCGAACATTCGTCAGGTTTGCCAAACTGTAGTGATTTAGCTCTTAAGAAATGCATTAAGTTTTAAGGGTTTTTGTACGGTTGTTCTAGCCGAACGGCAAAGGACGCTAGCAACATGTGGGTTTTGGAAAAGCATTTTTTGGCGTCTATCCGATTTTGCACAAAAACTGTGGGTTGCCATTTAAAAAGTTGGATGTGACGTCATTACGTCATTTCCGTTAAAGCCACTGGAATGCCGGTTGGCATTGACGGGTCTGAGTTCTTTTTTAAATTATCGATGTGGCTGAAATTGGCTCTGTTTCGTCGGCGGTGGCCCACCCTGTATACGGTGGACTAAAATCTTTTAAAAGTACAACAAAAAATATCTAAAAGTCTGTGACATTTTAAGCCGAGGTTTAAAACTGGTGAGAGTCCCAATTGAAATGCCTGGCAACTCTAATCACAATAAACAACAAACGTAGTGGTTGTTGCAAAGAAATCCTCATATTGTGTTTGCCAAAATCATAAGAAAGGAATTTTGCATTGTACTTAATTTGATTACGATTTCTATGATTTCATAATCCATCAGTACCATGTAAAACATTGATAATTTGTTGTTCGGTTTGTGGTGGTCACTAGAAATATAACATGAATGTGTGGTGTTGAAACAGCCGTAGAATATAAATTTCTATTAATTATCCATTCATCAGAAGAATGGCGCGATTTCCATTCCCAAATCAATGTCATTTGACATGAACAATTAAATTTTTGACTAGAAATGGGATACAACAATGATCTTATTGGGTACACTGATGCAGACTGGGCCGAGTGTCGACATACTCGAAAAGTAAATCCAGTTTGCATATTCAAGTTGGGAGGTCTAATTGTTTGGTATTGTAGATGACAGAACTATGTAGCACTGTCCCTCCAAAGCAGAATGTATTGTTGTAAGTGAGGCGTGCAAGCAAGCATTATGACTATGGCGTTTGCTAAAAGATATTACATGAAAACGAGACAAATAATATGTATGTATTACTCTCCAACTGAGTAGATGGTGGCGGATATCTTTCCCAATGGACTGCCAAAGGAGAAGTTTCTAAAATTACGTGAACTGTGTGGTTTAGTTCAATGAAATTAGGAGGAGTGTTGGCGTAATGTAATTCCATGTAGCGTGATGTAATATAAAAATTATGAAGTCAGTTGTTTTAATAATATGATTAATATCTGTATGATTGTAGAAACGTTACTTTTCTGTTAACACATAACAAAATAAATTTATATTCATTTTGATTTCGATTTTATTCATCTGGGACGTCACCGAAGATACTCCATTAGTCTCATCATGTGCACTTTTAACATCTGTATTTAACAATATATTACGTAAGAACTTTCACAATCGTACGTAATTACTTTTTACAATTCGAGTTATGTACTACACTTTATCTACGACCAACTCAAGAGTGTTGACAACCAATCGTTTAAAAACGTTATTGAAACAATATTTCTAGTGATACATGCTTAGGTCCTTACTTAATAAGTATTTATTAATTGCTACGGTGCAGTTATTGAATATCAACGAAGGGCTGATTAATTGCTCATTGTCCCACTATTATTTAACATAACAATTTCTTTGTTATTGACAGTGTAAGTGGCACTACTGTTTTTGATTATTACTTAAGCAATTTTCTTCAAAGTATTTATTTCGCCGTACATAGAACCATATAGAACTCTTCACATAGTCCCTAGACGGTTGCCACTCACAATGCTTTGTCAATACTAACAGATCACCACAAGCGTCTGTAAAAATGGTAAGACGAAATGTTTCAAACAATGCTCTATGAACTTGTCTCGTGTTAGGTAATCATCAATTTTTCATTTCATTTTTCATTGCCTGTTCTTTGTCTTAAAAAATATATAAAATGTTAATTCTGTAGTTATTCAGTTACCCCTAACTGTGCGATTTGTTTACCATAGTCGCACTTTGAAACAACTAAAAGTTGATTAACCAGAATGTTTCAGCATGTGCACTTTTAACCTGGATTTAATATTTGTTCTGTATTCGGACTCGTTACAGCTGAAAGGTTATTTACTGAAAAATGCCAACAGTTAATTGTAACGACATGTGTGCGTTTAAAGTGCATAGCGCTATCTAAGCGACAGCTTTAATGCTTGAAACACACGTGTGTCGATAAAGCCAAGTAACACGTGTGTTTCAAGCATTAAAGCTGTCGCTTAGATAGCGCTATGCACTTTAAACGCACACATGTCGTTACAATAAACTGTTGGCATTTTTCTTAGTTTATACTATTCATACGTGTCAATGTTTTTACACGAAATGTCGTAAGACACACATTTTGCTTATGTTATTTACTAGGTTGTCTTGTGCATTTTAAATTTGATTTAAAATTAGTTTTGCAGACGAGTTGTTACAAGAGCAAGGCTTTTCACAGATCGCCATAATGTTTCACCAAGTGCACTTTTAAAGCGTATTTATGATTAGTTTTGTACTCGCACTTGTCACAGTTGAAACGTTTACCACCAAAATATTTCATCATGTGCCGCATTAAATCGGCTTTATAATTAGTTGTATAGTCGCACTTGTCACAGTTGAAACGTTTACCACCAGAATGTTTCATCATGTAAAATTTTAAATCGGATTTAAAATTAGTTTTGTAGTTGCAGTTGTTACAAAAGAATGTTGGCTGAAATGGTTTTTCTTTCGAATGAACTCTTATGTGACGTAACTACTTGTTTTTGGAAGGAGTTTTGTAGTTGCACTTTTCACAGTTAAAAGGTTCGCCAGAATCTTTCGCAATGTGCCCTTTCAAAGTGGATTTATAATTCGTTTTGTAGTTGCACTTGTCACAGTTGAAACGTTTATCACCAGAATGTTTTATCATGTGCAGTTTTAAAAGGACTTTATGATTAGTTTTGTAATCGCACTTGTCACAGTTAAAACGTTTACCACGAGAATGTTTCAGCATATGCACTTTTAAATTGAATTTACGATTAGTTTTGAAGTCGCACTTGTCACAACTGAAACGTCGAGCAGAATGTTTCCTCATATGTCTTTTAAATTGTGTTTATTATTAGTTTTGTAGTCGCAGTTGTTACAAAAGAAAGACTTTTCACTTGAATTATGGCTGAAGTATTTCAGGTTAGTAGTTGAGTATTGAGGTGATGTGGTCTCCGCAATTTCTCCATTACAGCAAATTCGATAATTATTCTTTAAAAGGGGCCTCTTATTTGTAACAGGAACATTGTTGTGCGTTAAAATATGTAATTTTAAACCATCTTCAGACGGCCCATCAAAAGTGCACACTTTGCATAAGAATTGACCAAATTCTTCACGTGCATTTACCTGAAATTCCAACATAATTTTACTGTTAGCATCGATTATAAAGTTTTGGTAAGATATGCAAACGCACCCGAAAATGCAGTGGGATGGAAGCACAATCGCAAATCCACCTCGTGTTTTCGGGTGCACTTCTGCTTTACTAGTTTTACCGTAGTCATACCAGCGCATACGTCATCACTGTACGTGCTCAACTTGATTTTGATGTAGATAGGCATTTAGAGTGTTAAATTATTTTCAAACGTATCAGTTATATTATGTACACATGCCGTGTTTGACGATAGCATATTAGATGAATAATGAGAACGAAAAAACGGATTCAGCTGTAACTTTACACAAATGGACATGTTCTACTTACTGAAAATATTTTCATTGCTGTGTCAATTCCGGTTATTTTTATTTTAAATACAATACCATAAAGTAGCAAATAACGAAGTAGGAGTAGGTTTACTAGAATTTCTTAGCAATTGCACTCAATGAACGATCGGTTGTCATTAATTTCATCAATTAAGTTCAAGCACACATAGTACAGATCATGACACAATATTTAATAAAGAAAATTTGTTAGACGTCATAAAATAAAGCTTTCATTTAACTGTAGGTATTTCAAAGACAAAAATCAAAGTTCGTTTTAAAAATACTATGCATTTTTTCTTTCCTTTTAACGTCCATATTTTTTATCAATAACTGTAAAATTTATTGTCCTTTATATTGTACTTCATTCAATAAAATCTGTTAGAAACAATCTTATTAATCCAAAGATTAATTTTTTCGTGAACAAGTATGTTTTGTCATTTTAGTAGCGTGTTGAGAAGTTTTAATTTTAAAATTGTTTTGAAATATACAGTATGTCTCAAAAAGTGTGATGCATCAAAGTTATATTTTTTCTTATGGGACACCGTGTTCTGAGCTACGTTGACTTTTCTTAAAATATGAAGTATTTAAAAAATTCAATATCTTCTAATCCAACAAATTTACTCTTACGTTACTTAGTTGGATATTAGCTGAATGTATTCCATGATTAAATACTAAACATCTCTTTACAGGTTGTTCAGAATTTACAGGTTAATTATTAGATCATTCAATATGTAATGATTTTATTTTAAACACCCTGTATTTTATTAATTCATAACGTTAACAAAAAGTCCTCTTCTAATGGTATAGGGATCCTATGCCTAAGTGTTACAGTTTTTGCATAATTTACAATTTTCTTTAAATTAATGGTAGCGAGATTTTAGAACAAAAACTTTTATCAGTTAATGTCACCTTATGGCATTAGTCTTAAGTTCATAAACAAGAATTTAAACATTCATCATAACAGTTTTCTATCAAATGCTGGTATGGTTGCTCGTGATACGGATGAGAGTGGTTTTTCTTAAGTATTCTACACACACACACATTTGACTGATCCCTAAATTATTCGAAATTCTTTTTTGTACTTGTATTAGGGTTTTCCACGACAGATGTGACACTTTTCATAATCATAGTAAGTGTTCGACCCTTGTCAGATTGTTTCGACATTTGTTTTAAAAATGGTAATCATGGTAACATAGGACATACATAAACTCTGAAGTTGGTTGAAGTTAAGTAAGTGTATTGAATATAATTTGTATAAACGAACTCACAAAACCTTACAAAATGACTCCTTTGAAGATGAAAATATACAAGTCCACAATTAGTTGTAGTGCAATCCCCAGCTTTTTTACTTGGTTGGGTGTTGAGCAAATTATGTACCAATTAAATTTAAAATGTAATTATTGCGCAGGTATACTTTTAAGCCTTTAGAAGAAACTGAAGCTGAGAAGAATTTAACACTTCATATGCCTATCGATATCATCAATCAAATATAATACCCGAAAAATGAAAATGCATTTGCGATAGTGCTTCCATCACACTGCAAGGCAGATTTTCAAGCTCATTTCCTTCCATACCTTAACGTAATTTTATAATCAATACTAGTCTTATACCAATAATCATGATATATGCATGTGTATTAATCCCAGCACAAATATGTGTAGCCATATGATCATCAAGCAATAGACTTTGTGTATGCAGGTATAATCACAAATGTTACATTGTAAAGTTCCAATTAATAAGTGAATTTGTTAACAATAATCATCAATTGAAAGGATGAGTGAAAATATAAATTTTTTGTTGTTAGTGCCGTAATTACACTATTAGCAATAAAGGATGCTTACGGAAATACTTTCTTCAAGATGCAACGAGATGTCAGTGTTAAATAACACACCCTCATCGTCGACAATATTCTCACGCTTAATTCCATCTTCGGTGACCTCCAGTTTGATTTCGTTTTTAATGAGAGGCGAGATATTATATGGTTGTAATTGAGTACATAATTGGTGTACATTATCGACCTCCTTCTTGCATTGGATGCATGCGACTGGGTTCTCTGTGATGGCCACATCCTTGAACCAATTTCAATCATACAAGTGAATCGATGTCGAAAAGATAATACGTACATGTTCCAAAGGAAACTCCAACTTTATGTTGTTGTATAGTAACTGAAATTCTGGGTCCTGCTTGATTTCTTTAAAGCAAATTCTACAATTGCTGGTTGTGATGTCAGACATGTTGATCATTTACATTTAAAGAATCAAAATGAATTCCAGTGGCGGACCATACACTTTGCATTTGGGTTGTAGTTCTGGGTGGAATTCCTGCCATATTATTAAGTAATATGTATTTAAATAGTGCCAAATATGTATCAAGTATCTGAATAAATAACGATTAATTCTCTTGGGGGTTTTAGCGCCCAAAAACAAGTTGTAAATTTTCTTTAACTGTTCTTTCACTTTTGTTTAATATAGAGAAATAGGTAATTGTTCAAATCGAAAGTTTATGTAAAACATGCTTTAAATGCACGAATGTAAGTATACATGGGATCAAAGTGTGTGTAAGTTGCAGTTGTTAATACGCATGTAAGCGGCATTTAATATATTATAGAACTGAAGTACCCTTATGTTAAGAAAAACAGGACACTTGGATTCTCTAATATATTTGCAATGAGATGAGTATATCAGCTTTAAATTTTTATTTTTGAACCTACCTGGCTTTCTTGTTTTGCGGTCAAGTGTTGTGACTATGGTTACATTTATGTTAAATAATACCTACTGTTTCGAGCGATTTTTTTCTCATGTTCAGATACGATTAATAGTTTTCATTTATTTAGACGGCATTAAACCTTGAGGTTACAATCATTATTTAGACAAATTAAAAAAATGAGCCAGGTAAATTTCAGGCTATATTCGTTACTACACTTGTGGTTATCGTTGTTTATGAAATGATAGTAAAATTATACATGAAATTGTGTGCAACGGGGTATTAATTGAACTTTTCAAAATACTAGTAAACGGTTACGTTAATGTTTAACGTTTTGTTCTAAATACCGATAAAATAAAACAAGAATAGCTATGCAGCACACATGTATCGTTCCAGGAACGTTTTAGAATAAAATTCTTTATTGAAAGAGTTATTTAACACGATGAAAACATTATTTTAACAATTACGCTTTTGACGCTTTGGTATATCGTGTAAATATTTTCCAATTGTGGCCCTCTCGTGTTACTCACATTTTTGTTAGAAAGTATGAGTAAAATAAATTGATAATGTCTTTTTTTAATTGTTGTATATAACAAATTAGCAGCGTAAATGAACTTTTGAATGCTTTACAATAAATAAAGACAATTCTATTTTCACAATGAATTTACGTTTATTCAGTAAAGAAAAAAACAAAAAACATAGTATAACATAATTAATGGTATAAATTAATAGTGAGTGTTTCTACCCTCATTTGCAATAACTTCTTCTAGACGTCTAGGTATTGATTCTATTAGTTTGTGCACAAGATCTTCGTTAATGCTGTCCCAAGCGTCTTCGACTGCTACCAACAATTCCTGCGCGTTGGCTGGTTGAAAACACCTTCATTATAAATTTTTTGTCATTGCAGCCCAAATGTGTTCAATAACGTTTAAGTCTGGACTTCTAGGAGGCCATGGTAAAACGTTAATGTTGTTGTCATTAAACCATTGAGTTACTATTCTTGATTTATGAACAGGTGCGTTATCCTTTGAAAAAAAAAAAGAATTTAATATTTTTAATTTATTAAAGTGTGTATTAAATACCTGTTGAAAAATATAATCGTTTTCAGGATACAAGACGTTTACGGTAGGCTGCATTATATTCTGCAGTATATGAATATATGTTGAAAAGTTAGCCGTTGTTCTATCCTCCAAAATGCTCCAAGACCTCTAAAGCTCATCCAGCCCCAAATATTAACCCCAAATCTTCCACTTTTTTTAATAGATTGTAGGTATCGATTGTCATTCCTGGAATTTCTAGGCCGATAGACTTTTAAAGGTCCGTCATAATAATTTTGGAAAACCTGGCAACAACGACTTCATTTAAAGAATGTGACGCTAAATATGTATGGGTAACATATAAACAAAATTACTTACTTTCTCATCGGAAAAGATAACGTTGTTCCAAAATTCCCTTGGTTCTCGAACATAACGCACAGTGAACATTTCACACCGTGCTCTTTTAAGCGATTTCTAGCCGTACATCGAGAACCTGGATGTGCGGTTTCTAAAATAGTTCCTCAAGTTCAAAAACGGATGTTGGTTTACGTAATTGACAAGAGCCATATCTTGTTGGAGCGTTGAAATTTTTCTTCTTCCACTTCCTTCTCGTCGATCTACGGTTAACTCATTTTGCCACTTCAATTTCAAGCGGCCTACTGCAGATTTTGAAACATCTAATTCGCGTGGAATTTGTCGAACACTTAATCCACGTTCCAGAAGTCCAATCACATGACAACGTGTATCCGCGGATAAATGAGGCATTATCAACGTTAAATAGCTCTACAGATTCACAAACTACTAATGAAAAATTTCAGAAGGACTTAACATTTTACCTATACTTACACCCCTCTTTATTACCATTGGTACAGTAAGTAATCTACACTTACATCCTTCTTCATTAAATAATTAGTGCTTTTGTGTAAATTATCGGAAGACTATATTATATTTAAAAAAATTTGTATTGGATTTATTGTAGGGAGTTTTACAAGGTATTGTTTATTAAAAGGTATAATGGGTTTTATGTTTAATAATTTCTTTGTTACATAGATAATAGAAAACTCCCTGACAGATAAACTTTTTGTTCCAATTGTTCAGTGTTATTGTTATACTTGTTATACTTATGTGATTGTGTTTTTACTGTGTTTAAGAACCTTTAAACAAAAATTCAATTTTAAAAGATTTGTAATGTAACTGTTACTATTTTGAGTTCTTTTAAATAACATTAACATCATACACTAGTTACTTTTATAAGTATATTTATTGTTCGGGCGAAGGTGTGTTTACCTTCGAACTGCTTGGTTGTTAACAATTATTTTTTGTACGAAGTACGGTACTAACTCTAAATCTAAACTTAACGCTTTTTAAAACCTTTGGAAGCCAGAGGGCATCCCCAACAACAACTTAAATTAAACGCCATTAGCCACAAAAATTACCGCCACGGCACTTGACCAATAGTGCGCTACAGCAGGGTGGCACGGACTGGTACAGACCCGGTAACCGAAGATTGAGGGTTCACAAATATCGCAAAAACACATTGGCACAAAATAAACATCGGCCGTCAATCTTCCATTGTACAGCCGCAGAAAGCTGGCGCCGTTTTTACGGCTCACAAAGGTATTCATTGAAGCGGGCAACTTAATCTCCGGCTACACATTATTGTCACGTACACTGCGCTTGGGAACCAAAGTTGCTTATGACTAATTTATAAAAAGGACAAAAGGTACATCTTAAAATCTACTTAAATCATAAATATAAATGTACAGACAAAACATGCCGCCCCCTTGAACTATTTAGTTCAAAAACTAATCAAGCGAAGAATCGTCGTCCAGGGGTAAAGGGCACAGCTTCTTCGCACAGCGCTTGTACTCTCCTGCAGAGGTCTTCACGGTAGCAACGCGTACAACTCCATCTCTACCGGGATGAATTGCAGTGATACGCCCTAGCGACCACTTAAGCGGTGGGAGATTGTCCTCAGCAATCACCACCAAGGTGCCAATACTTAGGGGATGGGTCTTCCGTGAATGAGCAACACGCGCGCTGAGTTGGTGAAGGTATTCTTTGGACCACCTCTTCCAAAAATGTTGCTTCAACTGCTGGGCGTGTTCCCAAGCAGATAGGCGGCTAACACTGGTGTTGGTCCAATCAACCTGAGGAAAGCTCGTCAGTGGACCACCAATAAGGAAATGAGCGGGTGTTAGTGGAAGAGTGTCGTTGGGGTCAGAAGAAAGAGGCGAGATGGGGCGAGAATTTAATATCGCTTCAATTTCAATTACATATGTTTCTAACTGATCGTATGTTAATAAGGTGTCACCGACAGTGAGTATTAGGTGTCTTTTAAAACCTTAACCGCGGCCTCCCAGAGCCCACCAAAGTGCGGTGCCCTAGGAGGCAAAATGCCAATTTATTTTTCTTGGTGCAGGTAGCCTTGCATATCGCTTTTATACCCGTCAGAGTTAAGGAGCGCATATAAATCTGCAAGCTCCGGCTAGCGCCTAGGAAGTTTGTCGCGTTGTCGGAAAATATATCAGTCGACCTTCCACGTCGAGAGAAAAGGCGTTTGAGGCTAGCAATAAATGCCTCTGTCGTGAGGTCGCATACCAACTCGAGGTGCACAGCCTTTGTACACATACAGACATAGACTGCTACGTAAGTCTTTTGTTTTTGACGATTACGACGTCTTCTTTCCTTTATATACAGGGGCCCACAGTAATCGACTCCGACGCGTAGAAATGGCCGGGTTTGGACCACGCGGTATGGCGGAAGATCGCCCATGGGGTGATCAGCGTGGCGGGGCTTGGCTCGAAAGCATTTTTGACATTGGTGAATGATACGGCGGGTAAGGTTGCGACTATTTAGTGGCCAGTAGATTTGACGAACTGAATATAGCGTTGTTTGGGCACCAGCGTGTTTTAGCCGTTCATGTTCTTCCCGGATAATCGTGCGGGTAATGTGATGATGAGCGGGCAATAGCATAGGATGACGCTGCCAGTTAGGTAGGTCAGAGTTGACCAGTCTGCCCCCTACGCGCAGGATGCCCCTAGCATCGAGAAAGGGGTTGAGAGGTATTAACCTGCTCTTTTCAGGGAGGGAACATCCCTTCCTGGGGAATCAATTTCAGGCGCAAAGGAGGACATTTGTACCATTTTAACCAGTACATCTCGCGCGGCTATCATTTCAGAGGGCCTTAACCTGTTGAGAATGCGTTCAGGTTCTTTACGTCTCGAGTTATGAAGGTAACGAAGGAGGTACGCAATGATGCGAGTTACCTTGTCAAGTGATTCGTATCTTTCAATCAAATCATAGCCACGCAATTGCAATTTCATACACGCCACGGAGCTAGGAGCATTTGGTTTTAATTCAGGTAGCTCGGTAATTGGTAGAGTGGTCTTTGGCCATGAACTGGGCTGGTCACGCAACCAGGGGGGGCCATGGTGCCATAGTTTCTCATGCATGAAATTAGAGGGAAGTTGACCACGAGATATCAAATCGGCGGGGTTGTTAAATGACGCTACATGGCGCCAATGGCACCCGGCTGATAATCGCTGCACTTCGGCGACACGATTCGCCACAAAGGTCTTTAAGCGATAAGGCGGAGTGTTGATCCAATGCAATGCTATAGTGGAATCAGACCACAAGAAGATGTCATTGGTATTGGTTAACAGGGCTTGTTTAATTTTATTAAAGAGACGAGAGAGTAGAAGAGCGCCGCAGAGCTCTAAACGGGGTAGTGATATGGAACTGACAGGGGCAACTCGGGATTTAGAGCAAATTAATCGAACGCAGACCTTGCCTTTTGAATCCATTGAACGCAGATAGAGACAAGCACCGTATGCTCTTTCGCTGGCATCGCAAAAGCCATGAACTTGTACATCGACCGAATCATCCGTGGTGATCCGACGATGGAACCGCAAGGACTCGATTAACGGGAGCTCTTCTAGGTATGCTGACCACGACGTGTGTATCTCCATTGGAACGGATTCGTCCCATGCTGCTCCAGCCTTCCACAACAACTGCATAATAATTTTGGCATATGAAATAACTGGACCCAAGAGACCAAGAGGATCGAATAACTGGGCAATTTGAGATAAAATTGAGCGCTTAGTTAAGACTTTGCTCTGACAAATATTTACGCTATAAAATATGGTATCTTCCCCGGCATTCCAATGAATGCCTAAGGTTTTGACCGAGGCGTCGGGATTGAGCGACATTTGGGAAATGCTTGGATGCTCGTCGCAACCACGCACTAGAGAAGGGTCATTTGACGCCCACTTTCTCAGGGTGAAACAGCCTCTTTTCGTAAGGTTGTGGAGCTCGTCCCGCAGAGTTTCTGCTTCAAGGCGAGTGTTTGCACCAGTAAGCAGATCGTCCACATAAAAGTCACGTTTTAATGCTACTGCAGCAAGGGGATGGGGTGCGTCTTCATCCTCTGCAAGTTGATGCAAGGTCTGGATGGCTAAGTAAGAAGCACAGGCCGTGCCATAGGTGACAGTGTTGAGCACGTATGTATTGAGGTGTTGAGTCGGGTCGCTACGGAAGAGTATCCTTTGATACTTGGTATCGTCAGGGTGCACCAGGATTTGGCGGTACATTTTTCTATATCCGCCGTTAGAACAAATGCATGTGAGCGATAACGAAGAAGGATAAGAAATAGATCGTCTTGGAGCTTAGGGCCGACCCGTAACGTATCATTCAGTGATACTCCAGTGGAGGTTTTAGCAGAACCATCGAATACAACACGAGTTTTGGTTGTTATACTGTCTTGCTTTAGGACAGCGTGGTGTGGAAGATAGAAACCCGGGGAATTCGTACTAGAACTACCGGAGGAGGACATATGATTTAAGTCTAAGTACTGCTGTAGAAATTTTAAGTAGTCACTACGACTCGTTTGATTTAAACTAAGGCGCTTCTCGAGCGACTGAAAACGACGCAAAGCGTGGGTATAGGAGTTGCCGAGCTTATATTTATATTCATTAAAGGTAATCTCACCACATAGCGTCCGTTAGGATCTCTGGTGGTATGCGTTTGGTAATGGTGTTGGCACGCCTTTTCATCAGGCGATAAACCTTGGGTAGAAGTGAGCTCTTCTATTTCCCAAAATCGGGTAAGGTTAACATCCTTGCCTTGATTATTTTGTATAAGATGGCAAGATAAATGAAGTTTTTGAAAACAACTACTTAAACTTCCAGCAACTACCCAGCCGAGCTGAGTCTTCTGCAATATGAGATCAGGGTAATTTTTAACTTAATTTGGCCGACGCCTATGAGCGCATCTACAGTACAGGGTTTGCCAAATTCTGGATCAGCCAACACAATATTTTTAGGTATGTCTAACAGAGATGACTCAATGGGAGTTGAAGGCATTGCTTTGCTAATCTGAGGAATTACAAGAAACTCTACGCTTTTACAGAATTTGCTAAAGCGTGATTTTAACATGGCGCGAGAGGCATGTTTGATGTTGGTGCACAAGTCGTCAACCCCGCTGACGGAAATGTTGACTTCCGTTAGCTCCAGCTTCAGCAGTTTAGCTGCGGCTTCGGTTATGAAATGGGCTTGCGAGCCGGCGTCCAGAAAGACTCTGCACGTTTTGCTACCCCTTGTGCATTAACAATGTCCACTACGGCAGTGGCCAACAACGTTTCGGAGGATACCAGAGCGTGTAAACTAAGGTTGGAATTGGATGAGGGACTATTCGACTGATATTCAGTTGGTGAGCATTTTGCCTTATCAAAATGAAGAAGCGTGTGATGTTTCTGATTACATTTAAGACATCTTCCAGACGCACATTGCGAAGTCTGATGAGTGTTACGTAAACAGTTAATACACAACCCGATCTTTTTGCCGTCTCAAAGCGAGAAACGCTGCTCAATGCCTTGAATTTGGGGCAATAATTAATATGATGGTCCTTGCTTTCACAATGAGGACAATTAGAGGAAATAGCTACTGAAAACAATTGCCTTGGCTGAGCAGGAGCCCGGCTATGGGTTTTAGGTAGGTCCGGTTTTGAAGTCGAAGATTGAGTGCGAACACTTTCGAAATGCGCACGCTTGGTTAAAAAAGTAATTAGCTGCTCGATGGTGGGTTTGGAGAAACTACTACTATGTTCCTCCCACCGTTCACGAATGTGATTGGGTAATTTTCGGCGTAAAATAACGACAAGAATGGAGTTCCAGGCCTCAATTGGTTCTCCTAATGTTTTAAGAGCACGCAAATTCTTATGTAAATGATCTACAAAGGCTTGAGTAGAAAAGTCTTTCGAAATCAAGTCGGTGTCAATTAAAGCTTGAATGTATTTTTCGCGTATGAGTTTGCGGTCATCATAGCGCTCTTTAATAAATTCCAGGCCACGTCATAGTTTTGAGAAGACGTCTCAATGGAAGCGATAACGTTAGCTGCCTCACCTGTCAAGCAACCTTTCAGATAGAACAATTTTTTGATCGGAGTTATGTTATCATCCTCGTGAACTAAAGAATTAAATAAATCATAAAACCCTAACCACGAGTCAAAAGAACCACTGAACGAAGGTAGAGATATGGTGGGTAAACAAGATTTGTTGTCGATAAAATAATTGGGTGGTTGACACATTGTTTGGTCATTAATTAAAATTGGCGGTTCGTTCGAAATAGCGTTTACATTCGTTTGATTTGTATTCGGCGCTAAAGGTTGAGTAGTTAAATCGTTAACTGCCGCGACCTCAGTTGGTGTATGCGGTTGCCTTGTTGGCTTAGGAAATAAAAGATTATGAGCTACTTTATACGTTTTAAAAATGTTTCCTCAAAATCAGATTCGTACTGGCGAAGTTGTTCCAAATCTTCATCTAAAAATTCTAACTCTGCTTGAAGAGCAAAGAAATTCTCACGCGTTTTTCAATTTCGGCGTACCTTTTTCCAGAACGGGAAAGTCTTCTTCGGGGTCAAAATTACTGAGAAAGGTTTCGTAATTGGTAAGTGCGCGCTTGATAGAGCCGCGTTTAATTTTAAGGATTTAATTTGTTCGGACGACATGCTTAACTCATTAATTAATGAAGAAATCACGTACTAATTGAATTCAATGCGATATTTTCTCGCTTCACGGAGACGGTATTGAATAATTCAATAAAAGGAAATAATGGTGGTACAACTGACTTACTTGTCACAGTTTGTGGGCGGCTGTTGCTGAAGCCAAGAAGCAGGAGGTGCTGCCAAAGCTGGTGCTTGTTGGTGATTTGGACGGCTGAGATTCCAACGACCTGTCGTCCGGGTGCTCAATGACCCTAGGTGGGATTGACACAATGTTGTGTAGAAACTGAGTCACAATGCTCGCGTAACAATTATGCAATATCGGTAGTTTGTCACTTGCGTACAACGCGTGATTGTTCAACTTAATTGCTGTAAGCAATTACGGTAATACACTCACTTGTGTTGGATGCTGGTTATAATTACAGTACAAATAAGTTAACTCTTATTTGTATATACGGCTCGAAAAGGACCAATGTTCGGGCGAAGGTGTGTTTACCTTCGAACTGCTTGGTTGTTAACAATTATTTTTTGTACGAAGTACGGTACTAACTCTAAATCTAAACTTAACGCTTTTTAAAACCTTTGGAAGCCAGAGGGGCATCCCCAACAACAACTTAAATTAAACGCCATTGGCCACAAAAATTACCGCCACGGCACTTGACCTAATGGTGCGCTACAGCAGGGTGGCACGGACTGGTACAGACCCGGTAACCGAAGATTGAGGGTTCACAAATATCGCAAAAACACATTGGCGCAAAATAAACATCAGCCGTCAATCTTCCATTGTACAGCCGCAGAAAGCTGGCGCCGTTTTACGGCTCACAAAGGTATTCATTGAAGCGGGCAACTTAATCTCCGGCTACACATTATTGTCACGTACACTGCGCTTGGGAACCAAAGTTGCTTAGACTAATTTATAAAAAGACAAAAGGTACATCTTAAAATCTACTTAAATCATAAATATAAATGTACAGACAAAACATTTATAAATATATTGTTACATTTAACTGTTCATTCAGTTTCTTTTTGTTTTTTGTTATTGATATATTAAACGACAAAAATTAAAAAGAAAATATCACTGTTGCTAATAGACTTCAAAATCCCGCGTGTCCGTCTTAATTCTATTTAAATAACTAAAATCGACTAAAATAATAACTATAAGATTTGATTATCACATTATAAAAGACGATAGCACAATTGCTACAATAATTGCAGTAATTGTTTTTTTTATTAAAAACAAATTGTTACATTTCAACAGCTGTTTACGTAACGGAGTGATTATATGAGGATTTCTGTGATCAAACTTTATAACAATGATTGTAAATCTATTTATGAATAACAAGAAGTAGCGTTACACATAAATAATTTTTTTTTATATATTGAATAGTTTAATTTTAAATTCCTGTTTGAAATCGCCTAAAAACAATAAAGATAGCCGGCATCGCACTTATTGTGTGACAATTTTTTACATAAGAAAAAACGCTTGAAATATTATAGGTATTACTTAAAATAAATAAGAATATGTAAATACAAAAAATAATGTTTCGAAGGTAACAGCTCATGCCAGGTAGGCACAAATACGACACTTTTAGGCCCATAAAAATTTAAAGTTGATGTACTCATAAGGTTGAAAATAATATTAGAAAGTCCACTTGTCCTGTTTTTTCTTAACGTAAGCGTACTTATATCTCCCTAGACTACGAAAATCCCAGAATACAGTCCTGACAAACAATCCAGTTACATTTTAAAAAATTTTATGTTTATACAATCTTCTTGTTTGAAAGCAAACTATAAACCGTCACAAAAAAGTAAGTTAGGGTTAAAAAGTATAACTAAAAAGTGAAAGAACTGCCGATCACACGTGCTGGGAGTTTATGCTGACGATGATGAAGTTTCGATGCCTATTTTTGATGTTTTGATGAATGAACGGCATTTTGAATTCAAATTTAGCCATAAATTTTGTTAATGTAAGTTGGTGATATTGTTAGTTTATCGTTATAAGAACCATTTATCTTTCATCCCTAGATGTTGACCAGTGGCGGCTCGTGGTCAATCATACTGGGAGGTCAATCATTAATTTAAAAATAGGCATACTTAAGAAAAATATAAATATCTTACCTTTAAATTCCGCTTTAAATGGCTTTAAACTGGAGGTTCATTCTTCGTTCTTTAGCAGTGGAAAAGTGTTGAATAACACGTTCGTTAAAATCGCATATTCCTTTTACAAATATCTTCTCGATACCCAACATCGCTAAAGCGGATAATCTGTCTTGCCCCATGGTGTTGCGTAAGAAGGTCTTTATTCTATTTAAGGTCGAAAAACAACGTTTGTCATTGGCAGTGAGCACAGTAAAGTTAATAAATTGACAGTTTCAGAAAACGTTTCACTCAAGTTATTATTCGTAAAAAGTTGAAGTAGCGGAACAGCCCCAGAACTACCGCAGAAATCAGGACGATCATAAATAGCTCAGATTTTAGTTTTAAGAAATTTATAGAAGGATAGTTTTTTTTAACCAAATTTAAAATATTATCTAGAAAATTGTTTTTGTAATTTTCAAACTGATCACTATAACACAGTTGGCTAATCACTAAATGATCCCAGAAACTAAACCAATGGTGCATTTCAGAAATGATTATGTCGTAAACTTCCAAAGCCACTCGACGCTTAGAATCTTCATTTTTACGTAATCGCCGAGTAGTATTTGACGAAATTGTAGGCATCTCCGAGGATAGGTCATTGAAAATTTTATCGCAAACTGCTTGGATTGAACTTTTAAAGGAGTCGATATAATTTTTTACATATAAAATGTCTATACTACGTTTTTGAAGTTCATTAAAAAGTATGTCACAATGGGGCATTACAAGATGGAAGAAGTTCAACCAAAATATAAAATCTTCATTTTGTAAAAAGCCTTTTAAACCAATCGGTTGATTAATCGTCTATGAATCTTCTTCTATTTCGATTATTTTTTCTAAACACAACAGAATGTCTGCACTATAAACAAACACAGTTTCCACACAACGTACATTAAAATACCACCTCGTGGGAGCTGCTCTAGGTAAGCGAGCTTTTACAAACTCATCCAGAACCGCTGTGCGTTTTGGGGATCGATTAAAGAATGTTGAGAAACCATGTAAATTTGCAAAGAAAACTTTAACACTTTTATCTTTACCTGCTGCTTTTTGTAAAATTAAGTTGAATTGGTAGGTATGCATAAAAATGTATAAAATTCGCGGCAGGGTAATGTTCTTTAATTTTTTTTGTACGCCTCCTAATTTTTCGTTCATTGTCGACGCCCCATCGTAAGTTTGCCCAATTAATTTTTCTGGAAATTTATGAATGTCAAGATTTTCTAATTCATGAAGAATTACATCTGTAAGGTGTGAAGCTGTGGTTCCTAAGGATTTACAAATTGTACAAACCGTTCGTGTACAACGCCAGACAAAATATAACGAATTATAAAAACCACTTGGGTTTTAGTAGAACTGTCGGTAGTTTCGTCCACTTGCACAGCGACATACTTAGCTAATTTAATTTCTTGCTTTATTTGTTCCTGAACTACAGCCAGCATCGAGTCAAGTAGATCGTTCTAAATCAATTTGGATGTTCCTTTAAAAACGGTTGCCTTCTTCATATGCTCCTTAAAAATCGGATCCAACTCGACTACAAAATCAGTAAGTCCTCGAAAAACTCTTGGATTATCAGATAAAGCCGTTTCATCATGGCCACGTAGTGCCAACTCAAATGCACCGCAAAATATCTACAATTTTGTTCAAAATATAGCGATTTTTCAAAACAATTTCATTAAAATCTCTAAGGGATTTTTATAGCTTCAGATTTGATCCCTAAAATTTCCAGAATGATGCCTTTAACCGTTTTGGCTACAGAGCCTTGGTTCCATACATAAAAGCTACCCTGTATATTGTCAAATATTTTGGAAGGTCATTGACCAACTGACCCTATGGACAATCCGCCGCTGGTTATTAGTAGGTACGCATAAGATGACTCCTGAGAATCATTTATTTATTTTGCAACCACAATTATTACAAGCAAATTTAGATATAAGGCTTGGAATTAATCATAATTAAATGAAGCGTATACGTACAAGGTTATACTTTGTTTCCAAAGTATCGGCATATATTGGGTCCGGCAAAATGTATTACCCATTTTTATAAGTTATAAAATTTATTAACTTGGATAAGATTAAAAAATAATACGGTTTTTTAACGAATACGCTTTTTTGTGACATGTTTTGACAGTTGTTAAAATGGAGCGTAGGTCAGTGGAACATCGTGTGTATTTTGTGTTAACAAATTTATCTTAGTTTACTTCAGTTGTTGTTGTTCAAAGACAATGTCGTCCCCATTTTGACATTCGCCATTGTCCTCAACGTAAAACCATTATGTCCTGGTACCGTTTATGTAAATAAACCTAGAGATCTTGAGGAACTGAAAGCTAACATAAGAAATGAAGTGAATGTTATTCCAAGGCACATCCTTCGCGCCGTAATGCAAAGATTTATCAAGTATTTGGAAAAATGAATTGTTCAAGCAGGCGGTCATTTGCTAGACTCAATTTTCAAGAAATAAGAATCTCCCGTACTTTGTCTTTAAAAATTTGTATTATTTAATTTTATTAAAGTAATTCAAGTGTTATAACTAGTTAAAAATGGGTAATACATTTTGCCGGACCCGGTACATACATGATAAAATAATAGACAAAAATTTTAGCTTTCTCGTTTGGTGATATCACTATGAGTACAGTTCTAAATTTAGCCACTACTATTTTAAAATGGCGATTTTAAATGCAGCCTTAAATGGTTTTTCTAGAGTGTGTGTTCTATTGTGTTTAGTCAAACCACTCTTTTTTTATCCTGTAATCGCACTTATCACAACTGAAAGGTCTTTCTCCTGAGTGTTTGTATATGTGAACTTTTAAGTTGCCTGCTTGACTACAGCAAAAATCACAAACATTACACTTAAATGGTTTTTCTTTAGTCTGCGTTCTATTGTGCCGAATCAAATCACTTTTTAAGTAACACCTGTAGTCGCACTTATCACAACGAAAGGTCTTTCTCCTGAGTGTTTATACATGTGGGTTTTCAATTTTCCTGCTTGACTACAAGAAAAATCACAAACATTACACTTAAATGGTTTTTCTTTAGTGTGTGTTTTATTGTGCAAAATCAAAGCACTTTGCTGTAACACTTGTAATCGCTCTCTTATCACAGCTGACAGTCCTTTACCCTGAATGTTTGTACATGTGCGTTTTCAAGCTTCCTGCTTAACTACAGCAAAAACCACAAACATTACACTTAAATGGTTTTTCTTTAGTGTGTGTTCTATTGTGCCGAATCAAAGCACCTTTCATGTAACACACATGTAACTTATCACAACTGAAAGGCCTTTCCCCTGAGTGTTTGTACATGTGGGTTTTCAAGTTTCCTGCTTCACTACAGCAAACATCACAAACATTACACTTAAATAGTTTTTCTTTAGTGTGTGTTTTATTGTGCAAAATCAAACCACTTTTTGTGAAACACCTATAGTCGCACATATCACAACTAAAAAGCTTTCCTTTAGAGCATTTAAATAATTGCCTTCTTGAATTATAGGATGGTTCAAAAAATGTTTATATTGGGTCGTTAATTGAAGGATATGCGCAATCGTAGGTTTAGCTTATTACCTACATTATACTTTTTTCTTCTAGAAGACTTTGACAAGTTTATAAATTAGATGAAATACTAATAGCGTTTTCACTGCTGCTTTAAGAGTGCACTTAGTGTGCACTGTACTCTACTGACCTTGAAATTTGTGTTCCAACTTCTACTGCTTATTTTCATTGTGACCACAGAGTAAAGATATTACCCAGAGGAACAACTCTCGTGGAAGGGAACGTACGCGCATCCCATCTCGCGCATTGGTATTCGCCATGTTGTCAGACTAGATCGGACGCGCCATATATAAATTTGAAATCGTTTCTTGAACTATTTTTGGAACAATAATTGGTGTGAAATTCTGAGCATTTATAAGTGAAATATTTGAAAGTGCCACACACATCTCTAACGAAAACGTAGCATATGTACGAGGATGTATTGATATCTAGTTAGCCTAGACCAGTTACATGCATAAACAAAATATTGCGTTACCATAGCAATGAACAATAACTTATTAGAAGTGTCAGTGTAAAGTTTGACGTCAAAAAGTAAACCAGAGTCACGCAATAAATTAAATGAAAAAGATGTCCACCGAAATTGTGAAAATCAAAAATTGGAGTATCGAGCCATCATCAAGTACCTGTATTTAAAAGGGTTAAGAGGTAAGCAGATTTACGAAGATATGCTTAATACCCTTGGTGATCAATGTCCTTCGTATGCGACCGTCAAAAATTGGAATGCAAGCTTCAAAAGAGGTAAATTTTCCATTGAAGATGATGACCGATCGGGAAGGCCAGTTTCTGTGTCAGTCCCCAAAAATATCGATGCAGTTCATGACATGATTTTATCAGACCGTCGAATTGGGCTAAAACGGATATCTGAAGCACTGAATATTTCATACGAACGCGTTCATCATATGGTTCACGTCAATTTGGACATGAGAAAAATTGCTGCAAAATGGATCCCCAAATGTTTGAATGTTGACCAAAAGCGTGCAAGGGTAGAAGCATCGCGTTCGATCTGTGCTCGATTTGAAAACGATGTAGACTTCTTAAACCGAATTGTTACTATGGATGAGACTTGGGTACATTTCTACGATCCAGAAACAAAGCAACAATCGATGGAATGGCGACACTCTGGTTCTCCAAGACCTAAGAAGTTTCGTGTCCAAAAATCTGCTGGAAAAGTTCTTGCTTCAGTTTTTGGGATTGCCATGGAGTAATCATGATTGATTTTTGGATAAGGGTAGAACAATAACTGGAGATTACTATTCGACATTACTGACCACTCTACGGGAAAATATTAAAGAGAAAAGACGCGGAAAGCTATCCAAAGGTGTTTTGTTTTTGCAGGACAACGCCCCTGCACACAAATCTCATGTTGCCATGCAAAAATTCGTGATTTAGGGTTTGAATTACTAGAACACCCCCTTATTCACCCGATTTGGCTCCGTCCGACTATCACCTCTTTCCTCAACTGAAAAAAAGTTTAAAAGGTCGTACATTTTCTTCCAACAAGGAGGTAATAGAAGCTGTGGAGGTCTGGTTTGCAGAGCAAGAAGAAACATTTTTTTGAAAGGTCTAGAGACGTTGCAGGTTCGCTGTAATAAATGTATCCAATTAAGAGGAGAATATGTTGAGTAATAAAATATTTTGACATTGAAATTTTTTTGGTTCTATAGTAGGCTAAGAATTTTTCAATATATCCTCGTACTATGCGTCTGTAAATTTTACAAAAATAAAGTTAAACGCACAGATTAATAATAAAAGTTTATTCTTTTGGACATATAAATACGTATAAGAAACGTCACATAAAACAGAATTACATACAACATCATATTTTACATCACAGTTATCTTACAAGAAAAAAAGTCATTAATTGTGTATGGACATAGCTCCAGTAAAAAAGTTTTTAATTTGTATTTAAAAATGTTCATTGACTTAGCTTCTTTAATTTCAGTTGGAATGTTATTGTATATTTTTAAACCCATAATATTGGGGTTGAGCATTTCTAAGGAACTATGGAATAATGGTACTCTAAACTTATAATTGTTTCGAGTTAAGTAGGGGTGTACCGTGCTTTGTCTGCCGTAGTTATTTTTGTTTATATATATATATATATATATAGACATATAAACCGGCAGTTGTTGAGCCCGTAGAATATATAAACGGTACGCTCTCGGGCCCGAAGAAACGTTATTGAGCCCGACTTCGGGCTCATCAACGTATCCATGTGTATATTATCATTATACTATTGTATATGCATTGAAACGTGTAAATCCGAAAATTTGGCCGGGCTCATTTAGGATACGTTTATATATCCACTATATACAAAATAGTTCGAACGAATGCGCTGCAGAGGTCTCTTTTATATACACGTTCTCGTTCGTTACGGATGGTACGTTGAGTGGCCCAGTATGTGGCAACATTGAACAGGCCTAACAACGTACAAAAACATATAGTCTGCGTAAACATTTTAGTGGGTAATACTATGTATCAGCACATTTTCCGACTTACACACGTTAAGTATTGTTTTGGCGACTAATCACTACTAAGTTTTTGCTATATTGATCTCATTAAAGTAAAAATTATACGCAATGTAAGTACGTGATATCGTACTTTACAAAAAAACAGCTATTAAAAATACATTAAGATATTGTAATAAAATATTATATTATTCAATAAGTGGTAAAGAAGGCAATAACTCACGCGGATGATTTTGCGACACGAGACGAAAGAAGAGAATATAACAAGAGAATATAACAAAAATGCATGGAAAATAATTACGGGCGGGTTTTTAAGGGTAAAAACGGTTCATCTCAATTTCCGGCAAAACCACAATTCTGATGGAATAAAGTTAAATGGTACAGTTGTACGTAATAAAAAAATCTACAAATTTAGTATTTACACTTTTTCACATAACCTCAAAATTTATGCTTAAATTGTCGTCGTTCTGAAAAATGCTCCAATATGGATGAAAAAACCTAGGAAGAAGATAATGATTCAGAGATGAAATTATGGATGAAGAACGAATGTAGGTTGTAAATAATATTGGACACAAAGACGTTGATAGTCTTGAAGATATCCAAGATCTACTTAAATCGAATCTAACGATGAAAAAATCAAAAAAGACAATAACTATTGGATTGGACAAAAATTGTAAGTCATATTTTTTAGATTAAATCCACTTTAAATCCTATCTTAAATAATTAGAACAATTATATTGGAATGTTTCTTACAAACTTTATGTTTTATGAATTTGTAGTTTTTTTATCAATGTAACATAGAATTTTACATTTTTCGAGTAATTATATTATAAATTTTAATAAATAGCTCAAAATTTTACGTATGTGAAGTTAGCACCCCATTTCTCGAAATCTTTAGTTTTAAAAATTGTTCCTGATTGTTCTCATTTTGTACTACACTACATTGTTCCACAGCAACATTGTTTTAATTTAAATAGTTCTTAAACAAAATTTAAAAAAATACGTTTTGAGTTGGCACCTCTTTTGTTTGAATATTAATCGTTACGATAAAGTTTTACATTGTTCTAGTTGGTCTAAATACTGTTTCAAAAAACAAATCCATAACTTAAATTATAGGGTTAGAAATTCAAAATCAAATATTTCAGCTGGCACCCTTTTGAAATGTTTGAAATTTTTGAAACTGTTCTACATTGTTCTAGCTGTTCTAAACATTGTTACAAAAACAAAATTTATAACTCAAATTATAAGCTCACAAATTTAAAGTAACAATTTTTGAGCTGGCACCTTCTTTTAAATGGTTTCAATACTGTTCTACATTATTGTAGTCCATAACCCAAATTATAGACCAGCAAATTAAAAAAACACAATCTGTAAGCTGGCATTCCTTTTTATTAAATCAAACGTTGCAATATTGTAATACATTAGCTGTAGTTGTTCTAAACATCATCACAAATGAACAAATTCATAACTTAAGCTATAAGGTCACACAAAAATACAAATTTGAACTGACATTAATTATAAGCTCATAAATTATTTCTTATTAGTTCTGAATTGTACTAAGTCTAAAAGCTCTACCTTTAAACGCATTTTTGGGTATCAATCACGACATTTTTAAAAAAATGACGATTTTGCTATATTAATAATAGAAATATGTAGTTCAATAATAGTTATTTGTTATACAAGACGGTAAAATTATTTTTATCGACAAGTGAAAATGTTTAATTTCAAGAGTCTATAATGAAATTTTACCGTTGTGTGTAACATTGTATTTTTTTATTGCGAACGTTAAAGAAAAACCGCGAGAAAAGCTCAATAATTTTGCAGACAGAAATAAGAAAATCAGTCAAAAATTAAATTGCATTTGGTTCGTTTGGTATGTTGCTATACCAAATAAATAATTGTTTCACATCAATAATAATAATAATAATAATTTCAAATAAAAATAGATACCTACTTAATTAAAGAATTTTATCTATCCTTGCTGTTAAAGTTCCATTTTATCTACCCTTACGGTTAAAATGGTACTTTAAACTGGTGTTTTGAGTTGAATAAAGTATACTGTAACCTTCGCAATAAAAAAAAAAAGTTTTTATTTTGGCCGAAAACTGCAATAAAGATAACGGTCTATTAAACAAAAATGTTCTTTTAATTACCTTTAATGAGTATAGTATATAGTCCGGGAGCTCGCTTAATTTGTTAATAGGTAAAACAAAATATATAATAAAATTACCCTTTGAAGTCATTCAGATCATCTGGGCCCTTATTCTTGATTTTTGGAAAATTATTTTCTCATGAAAATGACGAAAATTCTAGTATGTTTCTGCGACAATTATGGTAATTGTAACTAGAACATTGTACAACAGTATTGCAACGTTTGATTTAAAAAAGGCGGAGCTGGTCTATAATTTTGGTTATGGATTTTCTTTTTGGAAAAATGTTTAGAATAACTAGAATAAAGTAAAACAGTATTGAAATTTGAGATCATTTAAAAAAGGGTGCCAGCTCAAAAATTGTTAGTTTTAATTTCTGAGCATATAATTTGAGTTACGGCTTTGTTTTTGGAACAAAGTTGAGAACAACTAGAACAATGTAAAACTGTATCGTAACATAAAAAAAAGGAGTAGCAACTCAAAACGTACTTTTTAAGTTTATTTGAGAACTAATTGAATTGAAATAATCAGGAACAATTTTTAAAATCAAACATTACGAGAAGTAGGGTACGTACATCAAAAATTTCTATTTTAATTAAAAGTTAGATTATTATTTGATTATTTTCATTATTATTACATACAACTTTGCTCTTTAGTTTTTCCCCTAGGACTTGTAGTTTTGGCGGAAATCGAGATAAATCGTTTTTACCCATAAAAACCTTAGATTGCCCGTAAATTATTATTCCTTTAATTCTTATTATATTCTCTTTCTTTTCCAACAGGTTTCATTCTACTATTATTCTTTTTACTTTTGACCAATTTGAAATGTTCATTTCTGTTCTATTGTAGATACATAGAAACTACTCTGTAACTGGAAAGTGTTTCACAATATGTGTTATATTTTACACTTTATTATTTCACTTAAATAATGCAGGGTATTTTCTAATTGAATATCAATATCTAAGGAAGCGATTTTTGGGTCCATTTTAAGAAAAAACTTTACTTGAATATATGTCTTAAATGTCTGAACTTTTGAGATATAGGGTGGTTAAGTTTTTAAAATAAATAATTTCTTGTTAATATTTTTAAATGAATTTAGCTACTCTAACGAAATTTGGCATACATGTACAGGGTGTCCCATTTTCAACACTTGTATATCGTATCTCCGTAATTGTTAGTGCAATCAAAAAAGTAATATAAGGGCAACGTGTTCTTTTTGGGTCACACTTAAAATAATAAAATAAAAATTTGAAGATGTTTCCTCGCTTAAAAGATACGAGGGAAAATAAAAAAAATTGTCAATGAATTTTTTTAGTTTTGTTTCTAATAGCTTCTGTTTCATGGTTTATTGCGATTTAAAGTAATGGAGTTTAAATAAATCGCCTAGGAAACCAATAACTTTATGTTCCATTTTAAAAAATGAGGTTAGGTCCGATTACTTTTTTACCTGAACTCGTATCCTCATTTTTGAACCGGTATATTATTCAAACACTATAAAGAAACGTGAATTAATTGTTAATCAGAACTTTAATTGTTAAATCGGTTACAGAAAACAAAAACCTGAAAATCGGCTATTTTTAATTATCAGCTTACTCATACCTAAAAATGGTAAATTATACACAAAAATTATTTTATACTGAATTGGGTAATTACATTTAAAATTAATATTTCTATTCGATGAATTGGGTTTACTAAACCAGTCTGTAATAATGGTTTCTTTTAATTAGTATAAGATTTAAATAATTAAGTGAATTGTTTACTTCTTGTTCAAATGTAAGCGATAACCTGCTGTGATAGTACTATATTAGGAGATATTCCATTAGATCAATTAATTAAAGATATTCCTCCCCAGTTGACAATTCCGCCAACGTTTATTAAAAAATATGTTGAGGGTTTATTTTTAATAATTGACAAAAATATATTGACTTACCTTATACTAAATGCAACAACTATCATTAAATTGGGAAAACAAAATTTTAAGTATAATCCAAAAACAGCACATGACAGATACCCTATAAGTGTCGTAAATCGGACATCCTGAACTATGTATGAAAAGCTTTTAATGTACCACATTTTTTATTTTCACCGTCGCGACGTACGAAAGGTGACCTTCTTGTTTTTCAATCCGATGCGCGTTTTCGTAATAAATAGAAAATGTTTCTCTGGAAAATATTAACAATAACGTTAATATGACAATTTTTTAAGCGAAAACCGTGCATTGGATTAAAAATCAATCAATCAATGGATCAAATGTGCTAAGATATTGATGGGAGCGTTCAAAAATAATTTTTATTTCAAGAGAAATCAGTGACATACCATCAATGCCGTACCTAAATATTTGAACAATTTTATTAATTTCATTCTAATATTCGTAATTATTAATTACATAAAGAATAATGTTAATTTCTTTATTACAAATGTACGAATTGCAAGTTCAAAATTTTGTTTATATCTTATATAAATTTATTTATATAAATTGAGTCCCCAGATAAAATAAAAAAAGGAAAACAAAAATTAAACCTAGTATTTACTTTTTATAAATAATGTTTAAGCACACTATTTGTATGTGTATACGAATTATTATATTATAGGAAATAAAAACAACAAATGAAGCAAGATAAATTTTGAAATACTTACCACTACAATTAAGAGCCATCGACACTAGTTTTTTAGTTCTAGAATTCATTTTAGCACATAAAAACTCACGATTTGCACACTTCAAATTGAACAAACGAACTGAATGATAATATTTTTGAAATTAACCAAGAAGACATGGTAATGAATATAACAAAAGGCTTATTAGAATTACTACATCGTGTGTTATTGAAATGGGTACCATAATTAGAAAGTACATGGGCTTTGTTTAGGGGATTAAAATTGCTAATGTGTTCAATAAGCTCATTAACAGAAAAACAAACAAACAAACAGAACAAACAGAAAAACAACAAAAGGTTAATAAAAATATTTTTTGGTTTGGCAGAAAATTATTTTGCAAATAATCGAGCGTTAATATGTTAATCTCTCTATTTTTAAAAATATAATCTTTTGTTACAAATTGAATAGATACTTCTTGAAAATAAAGTTTTCTGCAAGATTTATGTTCGACTATGAAACATCATTTTACAATTATTTATTATAATTCCGTTTTTTGTTCTTAGATAATTTAAGTTCTACACTATAATAGACGAATGATTTTATTTATTACGCGTATCAAGGTACGCTTTATTATTTTACTTATTACATTAGTATTTTGGTACTTTTGTACTACTGCTATCAAGTATTAAATTCAAATTCAAACTAAATAAAAAAATAAAAGCTGGGGCACGTCGATTGCTTTCAAACCTTTAATATTAAATTAAATTTTATACAAAAAAAATTAATTGACTAGGGATACATAACTAACGTTTTTATCTTTATGAATGTTAAATCGAATACGTTTCATATAAATCTGATCAATTTATAATGACGCTTGCAGTCGGGTCGGTAACAAGGAGAATTAAAACTAATTTTGTTTTGTCTATAAACCAGATAAAGCTCTAGAACTTAAAAGTATCGATGGTAAAAGTTAAATTAAAAGTCTTAATTTAATGAAATTACTTAAAACTCGAATAGTCTTGGCTTGCACTTTATATTGAATTCATATTGGATACTTGAAAGTTTTGAACAAAATAATTTTGTTTTGGCATTTTTAGATCTCTCTCGAGCATTTGATTATGTGGCACATCTCTAAATAAATTGAAAACATTTTATAATTTTGATGAAGCTAGTATTGCGCTCATCAGATCATACTTAAGCAATAGAAAAAATAAACAGTCAATGTTGTATTTTCTGATAATCGCTTCTTGCGTAATGGAGTACCTCAAGGTTCAATTTTTGGGCCTTTATTATTTCTTATATATGTTAATGATTTACATTTACATTTCCAAAATGAATCGTCCATTATTCAATACGCAGATGACACGGCGATATTAATTAAAAATTCTTACATTGCTCTACTAAAAATCTTATACTAATATAAAGACAATAAAACTTTTATTTACACTTCGACCACATAATTTTCAGAATAAGAACTCTAAAAAATTTTAGAAATAAATCTTGATCTTAAACTACAATTCACAGACCGTATAAGTCAATTGACCAGAAAATTTAACAGTGACATATATATTTTAATGCGTTTAGAAGACAGTGTTTCATCAAAATGTCTCAAAATGACATACTTCGGATTAATTCATACTCATTTAAATTACTGTAGTATCATTTAAGCAAATTGTTATAGATCAAACTGAATATTCTCGTTGCAACGTAAAGCTCTATGTGTTTTAGGAACAATCGCTTTTAGAAAAGGTTGTAAGCCAATTTTTATTAAATTAATAATTATGACACTGCCGTCACTGTTTATTTTTAATTGCATCACTTATGCTAAAAAAATATGTAAAGTTTTACATACAAATCAGATGTTCATAATTATTACACGAGAAATTGTGATAAAATAGAAAAATAATTGTATAGATTAAGTGTAAACATTAAACTACCATCACATATACGTGATTTAACTATTAAACAACTCAAACAGGAAATACAAAATTATTTACTAACAAAGGCTTTTTAGTCAGTATCGGAATTTCTTAATTGTAGAAAAGAAGAAATGATAAGTTAATTATGTATCATAATTGTTTGACGGATGTAAATACATCTTGTGTAGAAACAAATACATATGGTAAATACCGTTTAACTTATATAAAAGTACCTTTGATGAGCCCGAAGGGACTGGCAACGTTGTGGGGCTCATGAAAGAACTCTAAATATATTTTCTGTATATAATCTGGCTCCACAGCGTTCTGTATTTAAGCGCGGGGTACTGGGCTCAACAGCGGCCTGTTAACGTATCGGGCTCAACAAGATACCGTCTATAACTATATAACGTAAGCGTGAAAGCATATATATAGATATATATATACATATATATATATATATATATATATATATATATATTTACTAATTTCAAATATGTATATAGCCGCTACTGTCCAAATTTTGTATTTTTTGAAAAGAGGTCTGCAAGAACTTCTGTAGTTTGATCCATCAATAATCCTTACAATTTTTTTTGAGTTAGAAATACTTTCATGGATGTTGGGGATGATCCCCAGAAACAAATTCCGTATGCTATTCTAGAATATACATTGGCGTTGTAAAATAAGATTATGCGAATATTGCCCAATATTGGTTGTAAATTTGATAAGCTATAGTATTTAGTTATTCAATTAGTTTAGTACAATGTATACTCAGTTCAAATTTGATTCCAATTCAACTCCTAAGAATCCTATACTTTTTGTTACCGATACATTTATATTGTTGATTTTAATATTTAAGCTTTCATTCGAAACTTTACGCTAAGTGTGAAAATATATATATTTGGTTTTATCAGTATTAAGATGCAGAATGTTAGCATTTAACCAGTAATGTAAGTTCTGAAGGACAATGTTACATTGTAATTCTAAAATTTTACTGTTATGGTTAGTTAACAAAATTGTGATGTCGTCAGCGTATATTATTATGGGAATACAATTACCAATATTACTAACTAAATTACTTGCTATTTCATTTATGTATAGTGAGAACAGAATTGGTCCTAAAACGGTTCCTTGAGGAATCCCAATGTTTACTGTTTTACAAGTTGATCTAAAAGTTTTAACAACATTGTTGCATTGAAAACTTGTTTCGACGTATTGAGTACGATGTGATAAAAAAGTAGTAAACCAATTTGCAATGCATCCTCATATGCCAATAGAATCCAGTTTATCAATTAGTATTTTATGATTCCCGCAATCGAATGCTTTACTCAAGTCGCAGAATATACCAATACAGTGTCCGCCAGTATGTAATTTATTACTTACGATGTCAACTAATTCTGTTATAGCCGTGGTCGTGGAACGCCTTGTTCGAAAACCATGTTGTATGTATGTATGTTAAGCATTGGTTGACCAAAGAACCAATACGTGTGATTAGATTTTGTCATAAAACATAAAACCTGCTCTATTTTTGAGACAATTTTTAACATTGTTTGCCTGAGTAAGTACAGCTTATGTAGGTATTTTTAATTTTTGTAATGGAAAATTATATCATTGTTTGTTTTCGGTTAAAAACAAACATTATTACAATAAACAGCTGCGAAGTTTAGCATTAAACGATCCTAGAGCCTAAAGTCATTAATTTCATTAATAACACAGGCGGATGTACAACAAAAATTTTTAGGACCTTGCACAATGTATTTCGACGAACGCAAGACACTGCATACCGGAACTAGTGAAGAAGAGGTAAGCAAAATTTACAGTGTTTCAAGCATATAATTTATTAAACAAGTTATTAGAAATTCGATTGCGTATGTAATCTTTTTGCTATACGTAGTACTGATGAACATTGGGAAACTCACAACAAGATATATTGACCATAGATAGATGTGCCCTTTGGTAACTAAAAACCTCAAATTAGTTGCAGGTAAACTTATATTTTCAATATTATTAGAGAATACAAAACCAGGATGGTTCACTGTTAAAATCACCTGATTCTATAATAGGTGGAGAAGACTCGTCAACATCATGTGGTACACCTAGAAGTAGGTCAACTAACAAACATTCTTCTGTAACTGTCGTTGTTCCTGCCAAACGGAAAAAAAAGAAGAAAGATTCCAAAAATTAAAAAAAGTTTTAAGTTATACAAGACCTGATTCGATTTTTAACTTTCGTGCATTAATTTACTTCTAAATACGTTAATAATAATTACATACTTGTTGTTTATATTTATTAGATAATCATACATAACAAAAAAGAACAATGCCGGAGTCTGTAATAATTATAAAATGCCAATTGCTCTATTTTGTCACTCTACACTGCCATCAGGCAAATTAAAGTAATTACAAAAAATTGTTCTAATGTGAGTTGCATTATTAGTTCAGCGGCTTCCACCTTGTTGTGCCATTTTTGTTAATAGGATTTAGTTCCAATAGAAATGTAATAATTGTAATAAAATGACCTAACACTATACTATGTTTCAAATTCCTTTGCAATGTTCTTCCATTCATGAGTACTTGCTGGCATGTTAATAAAAATTCAATAGTATATACTCACATATTTGTATTAAAATTTGAATTCCATTTTGTCGTTCTTTCTTATTTTTTTTTTCTTGCAAGTTCAACTTCTTAACAAGTTTTCTTTGGGGTTTAACCTCACTTTCCTTTTTTCGGTTTTATCTGCTAATTTCTTCCTTTACGACTCGTTTTCAATTTCGCAGATGTTCGCTAATGTACAAACTATGACCGTTGATTGAAATATTGGTAAAGATAGTCAACCGCTTGTATTTGCTTGTATCACGGATGCAATTCACATATGCATGTTGGGTTGCGTTTTTGTTTACTTTTTTCACCTGTACTGAAGCGCTAAGTTATAATGTGTACGATTCTTGAAATAGAATAGTTCAATTTATTCCACCGTTGTAAAAATGGCGCAACATACAATCCGTAAAATTTACTTTTGTCAATACAATGTTGCAACGTTTTCAAATATTTAGTAAACGTATTAACTAGTAATTAAAAGTGACGAATTTTTCATTTATGAATAATACCATTGATGATACATATCTTGGATTTTAATGACAATGTTTTTTAATAATTTACTAAAATACATGCGAAGCGTTATTTGTTAAAACAGTTTGGTTTGGTCGGTGTTAGATAAATAAGAAACAATTATTTTACAAATTATGCTTGCACTTTATTTTTTAACTTGCAAATAATAATGTTGACATTTGTTTGTCATTTAATAACTTCGTTAGGAATAAAGTAGAACATACTGGGAGAAATACCACTAGAGTTCAGAAACGCAAAATTATTGGTTTTTGTATCTACTTGTTTTTACGTGTTCAGTTGAAAAGGATTTTAAATAAAATTGGTTTTCAAATTTTTCAATTCAAAAGGCAACAAGTTACCGTGTTTTTTAGGGAAAGTGGGTTCCACTAGACCTTCAAATTTAAATTCACTTGGTAATAAAACCTATTCCTATTACTTCTAAAAATAAAAGTACTAGATTTTAGCTTGAGGTGTGTTGTCTCCCGACGCGGTGCGGATAATACGTGTATAATACACTATTCTTTTCTGTGACGAAATAAATGACGATTTAATATTGAAAAATCATATTACAATAGAATTAGAAAATTATTGAGGGAAATTTGGTGTTAAAAATAGTACTCACTTTTTTCCCGAGGGAAAAAATAATTTACGAAAAGTGACACTTTGTTATCTGTTAGTAGAGATAAAAAGTTAGGATTTTACTCTTTGAAACTGTATCAAAATATCATGGTTTCGAATTAAAATAGTTTAATTAAAGTAAAAATAGCTCATTAATTATAAACATTGTTTCAAAAATTACAATTCCAACTGATCTAAAATAATAGTAATAATTTACAAACAATTTACACATAAATAATAACGTACCTAATACAATGCTATACATAAAACATATCCAAACATTTACACTTATTTATGCAGATAATATTCTTATTTTACGGTGTGGTTTTGTGACATCACTGTAATTATAGCTATTAGAAATATGTTTATTAGCCTCCCACTTTAAGGTTCGATATAGTTTTATTTTAACCAACTGATCGAATTAACAGTTTATGAGTGTCGCATTCTCTGAACCATGAATTCACACTGCTGTTGAGACATTTTTTATACGGAGTTTAATTTTTCCAATAAACCATAATCTGTTTTAAAAGATGAAATTCTTCAGTAAAAAGTTTCAATAAAAAAAACACAAATTTTGAGAATTCGGGTGATGGTCTGTGTAAGTATTTAATTCCATCAGATTTGCTGTAATCTTTATATAGAATTAATGATTCGTTCACATTGAAAACACTTGAGTCGTTAACTGTTAGCATTTCCTTACACGTATTACAATGTACTTTTTATATATGTAGTGACTTAAATAACCCGCAACATACGACACTGAACAAGATTCTAAAGAACTATTAATTACGACATTGTCTTCATTGATTTTGTTCTCCAGACAGGTTCTAGACGATCTCTTTGTTTCATTATTTTCTACACTTTCATTTGTCCCAATTTTGTTATCCTCTTCCTCATAGTTAGTGTTAAATTGTTCATCTATACCATATAGTATCTCGTCGTTATCTTTTTCACAATTCCCTTGTTCTATTGGTATTTGCAAGCGAATGTGCATGTTATGTTGTAATGCAAGCCTAAATTCGCGGGCAGACGGTTGGGCATTATAACCTCCTCTAGCACGAATCATTGAAAAAGCATTTTCTAGAGGATCTTGATTTATTCGTGACGTTAAAAAGTACAAAGTTCCTTCTCCCTTTAAGTCCTCCCACAGACTTAAAATTGAATTTATAGTCCATTGAAACCTGCGATACAGTATATATTTTTTCTTTCTACACCGTTCTCATAAAACTTGATGGAATTGAAGTATTGTACAGAACGTTTCAACGTTTCGCATGGCATGTCTTTAAAAACTGAAAGACCACGCTTGTAGGGATTCGGATCATTTACTGAAAAACTATTTAAACAGTCAAAAATGTTGTTAATTGTTTTAAAAAAGATGCAGTATCTAACGCCGTATTACTTGTTAATTGACCCGTCATCACAGCACTGCTAATTGCTGCAGATACAGAATTGCTAAATACCTGAGCGGCGTATTTAACACGCATCTTTTGAAAATTTGATGGGTTAATATGTTTGTCCGTAATTTTTAACATGGATCTTGCTACACTGATCAATATAAAAAAGTGTTGACAAAATCGGTCCACTGAATTTTTATTGTTGACGACTATTTCCAGTTTGCTGTTCATGACATTGTTCCTTAAGCTTTTAGTAAATGAGGAGGATCATACGCTACATATATTTTGTTATTGTCGATTTGAATTGTTGGATTTTCTTTTGTGGCGCCTAGACAAGATAGAGCACTTCTGTTATTAGATCCTTGGTCGCAAACTAACGCTCGAGGTTTCAATCCAATTTGAAACAACTTATGCATCACTTGCTTTATAAGAGTACATAATATTTCGCTTTTAACTGAACCACTACTGAGAAAATAACAAAATGGAATTTTCCAATTATACAATATTCCTCTCAAATAAAAACCAATCCATGGTTACTTAAAACGGTTTACGTCCTAATTCCCCTAAATCTTGATATCCTTCGACGTAGTCCCAATATTGGTTATAATTTAAATTTCGTTTTAAAGTAATTTCGTCACACATTACCACGCACTGCTTTTCTTTGTCTGTCATTCCTTCAACTTTTTTTTAATTTTTGTATAAGAACATTATTTGTCCCCGATCTTAAATTAACAATTTTCAACCACGACTTGATTGTTGAAATTGCTGTCAAAACAAATCCTAAATGGTTCAACATAAATTTGTAAGCGGTAGGCGATTTATAATACAATGATAATGCCAGTTGTTTTTCTGAATCCTTCCATGGAGTTCGTGTTCGATGAAAACATTGCATATTAATAAATGTCTTCAAAGCCGGTTTTTGTTTTTAAAAGACCCGAAATTGTGCTGTTTTGAAGTTTGCGCTTCAATCTAAATATTTCACACTTTTGACTATTCAATTTATTTTTAAACTTTTTAATTTTAAAAGAAACGGTTGTCTGTATAGGTTTATCAGAACTTATACTTGCACTGATTGTTGCACTTTGAAGAACATTCACAAAGGAGGCATCACTAACTGAATCGGCGTTGTTCTCAATTTTTTTCTTATTGGCTGACAGAAAATAGTTGTAATTACGTTGCAAATACTTTCCGCTAGAAAATATATTTTCATAAGTTCGCACATTATCAGATTTATAAACTGTCAGAACTTCTGGTGATTTCTGAGTAGGATTTCTTTCTAATCGCAAAGACTTCGATGTATCCTGTTTAGGTTCATCTGCAATCAAAGCAAATAATTGTATTTCTTGAAATTTGGGCTTTTAAAAAGAACTTTATTTATGTATTGGCAAAATTTTTAATAAAAATGAAAGTATTTCTTGAAATTGATTTTGTAATTTGTACTTTGCGATACCAGTAGTGGTGAGAAGATTGAAGACATGAAAGTGGTTAAAAGTGTTATGTAAAAAATTGAGTTTTGAGAACGTTAAGATACTTCTCACCACTGGGTACCTACCAGACCGCTACCAATAAGTATTAGCAAATTGTCATTGCTGAACAAAAATTATTACTTACCCGAAACAAACTTCTTAGGAACTGCAGTAATATTAAGTTTCTTCTTCGCAGCGGAAGGATCTCGAAAACTACTAGATTCAAAATGCTTCTCACAGATTAATTTATTTCGTAATAAATTAAGATCATCTAGTAGTACTAGCTTTGAATTACCACAATTCATCACCCAATTTTTGCATCTATTTAGACAATTAGTAGGAAACCGATAAAAGCTGATCGTCGGGCAATTTTTTCTCGAATTATTGCAACCGTGATATACACAGCGATGACACGCAATAGTATTACTCATTTTAATGGATAAGTTTTTAAACCAGCAATCCGATCTTACATGTAAATAATAACTACCGAAATGTTTTAAAAAATCAAAATCAAACTCGAACCGAAAACCTCTTAAACTGAGCACAACAGGAAGACTAAAGCTCAGGAAATACATACTTAAAAACCAATCTTGATTGTAATATTTTCATTGTAACAAATAAACAGATAATCATTAAGCTTTGCATAGATGCTTCTTTAATGCGTTTATCATATCTTAAAATATAAGTACACCTAAAGTTGATATTGAAACAAATGTATTACGAGGAGTCTTCCGGATTATCGTTTATGAGTCACATTCCTTATCGGCTTAGTCAGAAATTCTACAATTGCATACTTTTAGCAACACCTTTAGTAAATGAGTAGGCTTGTTATAATATTGTTTAGATGCAAACAGTTGAGTACGTTAGATTGTAATATAAGAAAATTCAACATTCGTTCCAACATAAAAAGGGATAGCGTTTCTATGTTAAAAAATTTTAATTTCAATGACCAAAATTTAGAAATTTACTTGCGTAAGCCTAATAGATTTTAAAACATTTTCAACGGATAAACGATGTTAATGTAATAAATATATGAGTATGGAATTTTCAAAAGTATTTAAAGAAATTGTTTTTTTGGGAGAACGTTTTTCAACGATTTCTTTACGAAATTAATACTTTTAAATCTGCAGGTTTTTTTTCATAATAATAAACTTTATTCACATGTGTATGTATACAATCTTTGTACATATATGTGTTTGTCATGATGGTATAACCATTGTTATAACCTTACGTAAGAAAGATACAAATAAATATTATTACATTGAACAATTAACAGACAATAGAAAAAAATATATAACAAAGGACACACATTTAATTAGTACGTCGACAAAAATCAATAAATTCTTGTATATTGTAGAACGCATGTTTTTGTTTGTTTGTCAACATTGACTCAATGCACCAATATTTCAATCAACGGCATGATGCATTGGCAACAATGTCGTGCCTTAGCATAAACTATCAGCAAAATTACAGTTTTCTATTTCACATTTATCGGCAATACTGTTCTGTAAATTCTACAATACAATTGACGTATTTTCTTAGCACAAAGCGATACTACCGACCTCTGATGTTTAGAACAAATTTCGGGGTCGCATAATCCCGTAAGGTTGACTATCTTTACCAATATTTCAATCAACGCTTCGGGCCATTTACTATACGAGTCTAACACCACTAAAAACATTTTATTTCTAATTGGTCCAAAAAAATCTAAATGTATTCGTTCAACAACTTTATATGTTTCATTGTATGACAGTACCTCCGCTCTTGGTGGATCGGATCTTGTTTCACAACAACTTGGACATGATTTTATTAAATTTTGAATATCAATTGTAGAAAATAGTAGTATTCTGTAATGTAAAAGCAATTCTAAGCGCTATTATATATATAGAAAACTGTACTAAAGTAGGAACCTGTATTTTGTGGTACTACTTCATATACTGGGTGTAACGCGTAGAGATACATAAGGAGTTCGTTTTTGATACACGTTAAGTTGATGCTGTATTACAATTTGTACACGATTACAATTAAGTTTATTTCACAAGATAATAAAATCTTCAATCCAGAAACGTATATTAATAAAAGGTTATGGCCCAGACTAATAAAAGAATACGAGGAATCTGGTGAACTGAAGAAGTTAAAGTGTGAAAAGTTTATTAACTTAAGTGTGAATAAGAAGCGTAATGGCGGTGGCGTATTCGTCGGTCGTGAACATAAAGCATTCGAAGGAAAAGGATTCTCGAACTGGGAATTTCGAATTCGACTGTTCTTAGAACAAAGTGGTGTATTACAAGCACTTACGGAAAAGCCACAAGCGATGACCGAGGAAGAATACAAAAGTTGGACGTAAAAGCAAGAAACATTATAGTACAATGTTTGTCTGATCCAATCTTAGAAGTGATTAGAGAAAAAGAAACTGCTAAGGACATCATGAATACTTTAAAGAGTACGTATACAAAAACTGGCATGTCTGTTCAAGTTAACCTACAAAGAAAATTGCGAAACATGAAATTTGAAGGAAGCACCCCACTATTAGAATTTCTGTCAGAATTTGAAATTACCATAAGCGAACTGAGGGCAAGCGGTGGAACGATACAAACTAAGGAGGTTGTGTCACAGTTACTTTCAACGATGCCGAATATCTACCAAGCAATAGTAACAACTTTAGATGTGTTATTTTGTCAGCAACCCGATGAAATAACGTATGATTTTGTAAAGAACAAATTGTTGGTTGAAGAAGCAAGGCAAAAGAAAATGAAGAACCTAATGCTAATGCAGTTGCGTTTTATGGAAATAAACAATATCCGCAAAAGAAAACTAGCAACAAGTTTCGATTCAAGTGTTATGGTTGCGGAAAGAAGGGGCATATGAAAAAAGATTGTATGCAAAGAAAGAAAAGTCTTCAGGCAAGCGAAGGTACAACAGATGTAAGCTTCCTTACATCAGAGTGTGTTGAAATGTATGCATCAGATTGTGTTGTTAGTTTCATAGTAGACTCAGGTTCGACAAACCACCTGGTTAATAAGACGGTAGGAAAATACCTGGAAGAAGCAACAACTGTAAACTATCCGATCAGTGTAGCCAAAAGGGGACAAGTGTTAAATACAACTCGAACAGGTGTTCTAAAATTAGAAGATGAAGCAGGAATGAAAATCGACATTAAAAGTGTATTTGAATGTGAAGAATTGACACAAAACTTATTATCAGTTATAAAAATTCAAAAACAAGGATATAAAGTGATTTTTGAAGAAAAGAAGGTAACCATTTTGTCTGGTGAAAAACCACTAATAACCGGAAGTCTACAAGGAAATTTATTCGTTATAAATTTAAAATTAAGACGGAAGCAGGCATTAGTGACAGGCGATTCAAGTATCTGGCACAGACGAATGGGACATTCCTCAAAATATACACCGGAAAGTTTGTGTGACATTTGTATGGAAGGGAAACAAACCCGAAAAACATTTATACAACTCTCAGAAGATAAACGTGCAACAAGAATTTTAGAATGTGTTTCAACAGATGTGGGAGGACCTTTGGAAGTAAACACACATGATGGTATGAGATATTACATTACCTTTATAGATAGTTATACAAGATTTACCGTGTGTTACTTGCTAAAGCACAAATCAGAAGTTTATGAAAAATTTAAAGAATATGAGTCGATGGTTACAACAAAATTTGGAGTTAAAATTGCAACGATAAGGTGTGACAATGGCGGAGAGTATGTGTCGAAGGAATTTCAAAGCCACTGTAAAAGGAGTGGAACACAAATTCACTACACAGTACCGAGAAACTCTGAACAGAACGGAATTTGTGAACGATACAACCGTACCTTGTTGAATATGGTAAGATGCATGTTATTTGATGCAAAACTTCATAAGTCATTTTGGGGAGAAGCACTAAGATCGGCAGTATATGTAATAAACAGAATTGAAAATACCCACACAGGACTTAAAACTCCTGCAGAATTATGGTATGGAAGGAAACCTGATCTAAGTAATATAAAAGTGTTTGGATGCAAAGCATATGCGCACATTCCTAAAGAAGATCGTAGAAAGCTGGATCGTAGAAGCAAAATGATGGTAATGATTGGATATGCATCAAATGGATATAGACTATTTGATTTCGATAGTCAGAAAGTGGTACATGCAAGAAATGTGGTGTTTGACGAACATAGTTGCTGCAAAGAATTATACAGAAATGAAGAAACCTGTGAAAAAACAGTAGTGTTCAACATTGAAGAAAATCAAGTTGAAAATCTCCAAGATATTATTGCAAATCAAGAAGAAAATGAAGTTGTTGAAGAAATTGAAAATTTGAGAAGAAGCGAAAGACAGCGACGACTACCTACAAAACTGCACGATTATGACCTATCCATGAACGAAGAAAATTTGATGGCTGCAATGTTTACTAATAAACTTCTAACAGAAACTCCTCTCACATATGAAGAAGCAATAAAAGAAGGAAGTCGTTGGAAAGAAGCCATCGATGAAGAACTTAATAACCTCGAACAAAGTGAAACGTGGTCGCTAGTACCGAGGCCAACAAATGAAAATATTATAGACTCAAAATGGATTTTTAAAGAAAAAGAGATGGAGAAAGACGAATAAAAAAAGCAAGATTGGTGGCAAGAGGGTTTATGGCAGAAGAAACAGAAGAGGATGTGTACGCACCTGTGGCAAGAATGATCTCTCTAAGGGTACTGCTATCAAACGCTGTAAATAATGACTTGCACATGCCACAACTTGATGTTAAGTCGGCTTTTTTGAATGGATACCTAAAAGATCCTGTGTTTATGGAACTACCAAAAGGCCTAAAGAAAGACACGAGTTTAGTTTGTAAATTAAGAAAATCTCTGTATGGGTTGAGGCAATCACCAAAGTGTTGGAATCAACGACTGAATAACTATTTAGCGGAAATGAACTTTGATCGTTCAAAGGCTGACCCTTGTATCTATGTAAGAGGTAAATGTATTATACTTATTTGGGTGGATGATTTGTTAGTCATGTCTGATAATGCAGACGAAATTACTGATATAAAAGGAAGTTTGGAAATAAATTTCAGAATGAATGAGTTGTCAAATGAAAGTGAATTTATGTTTTTAGGTTTAAAATTAAGAAAAATCAAAATAATATTAGGATTTCACAGGAATGTTTAATTGACAAGTTATTAACTAAATTCAATATGAAAGATTGTAAAATTTCAAAGATACCTATGCAACCTCGATTGCATTTAGAAAAGGACATTATAAAGGACTATAATGTACCATATCGTGAACTGTTAGGGAGTCTGATGTATTTAATGTTAGGAAGTAGACCTGATTTATGCTTTGCAATAACATATTTCAGTAAATTTCAAAATAATTATGGTAAACAACATTGGATTCACCTAAAGAATGTTCTTCGGTATTTACAATTTACTAAAAATTTTGGTCTTAAGTATGAAAATCTAACGAACAGGTTACTGTGAATGCATATGTGGATGCAGACTTTGCAAATGATGTCACGGACAGAAAGAGCATAACAGGATTTGCTATTTGCTTAAATAGTAACTGTGTAATTTGGAAATCGAAAAGCAGAATGTTGTAGCACTTTCTAGTTCGGAGGCTGAATATGTTGCAATGGCGTGCTGTGCTACAGAATGTTTATTTGTGAAGCAATTAATGTTAGATATAGGCATAGAATTTGAGACACCACTTACAATTTACGAAGACAATCAGTCTGCGATTAAAATGGCAGAAACTCTTGAAACAAAAAGATCGAAGCACATAAATATTAAATACCATTTTATTCGAAATCTGATTGCAGATAATATTATAAAATTAAGTTATTTAGCCACTGCTAATCAACCAGCAGATGCATTAACTAAAGCTGTACCTAGTGTTAAGTTAGACACATGCATATGTGAATTGCATCCGTGATACAAGCAAATACAAGCGGTTGACTATCTTTACCAATATTTCAATCAACGCAGTAACTTAGAAGATTCTTCTAACTCTAATTGTAAATATGCCTGTGCTAAATCTAACTTTGAAAATTTATTTCCGCCTTGCAGATCGGCAAACAAATTTTCAATTTTGGGAAGCGGATACTTGTCATCCTTTAAATAATTATTAAAAGAAATTCTATAATCAGCACACAAACGTATGCTGCCGTCTTTCTTAAAAATGGGGACAAGCGGTGTACCCCAACATGAATCTGTTACAGGTGTTATCACGCCTTCCCTTTCTAATCGAATTAACTCAGCTTCTATCAGCTCTTTGTACGCAAATGGCAAATTTCGCGGTTTAAAGAATTTTGGTACCGACCCTTCGACTACTTCTAATCTAATCTTATCAAATTTATAATGTCCTAAACCACTTTCAAATAAATCGGAATGTGAATCTAACAAACTATTTAAGTCATTCTGAGCCGGAATCATTGTCAACATGTTATTAAAAATTTCTGTTCCTGCCCATGCTAAAATATCCCTACCTAATAATGGTGGGCCACCCTTCTCAATTACTAATATATCTACTAAATTACACATATTATTTATTGTTACATTCACAACCATTTTCCCTTTTGGAATAATATTGGTGTCATTATATGATTTTAGTACTACATTTGTCTCTTCTAACTTTATGCCTACAAACAATTTTTTATATAAATCAAATGAAACTGCAGAAATTGCAGAGCCTGTGTCAATTTCCATCTCTAAAGGAATATTATTTACAAAAATGTTTACTCTAAAGCTATTGCTGCTATTGTTATCTAATTTATTTAAAGACTTCTTAACTTATATCAGAGTTATCACTTTCAATCTCGCTTTCGTTATTTTCAACACTGTACAAACTGCAGTGGCATGACCCACTTTGTAACAATTTTTACATTTAAAACTCTTAAATCTACAAATACTAAAATTATGGTTACTCTTACCACATGCAAAACATTTCAACTCATGTCTAATCGGATGTCTACCTTCGGTTCTTGAGAATCCCCGGTAAGGTTTGGGTAACGGTAACCCTGCTGCTCCTGAAGTGATACCTTGTGTCAAATTCTTCTTTATTGTAAAGACGTGGTTGTTCCCCCTGCTTAGTTTAAGTGATGCCTCCTTCCGTGATGCTGTCTCCAACAATTCTACCAGTTTCTTCTTCGAAGGATCTTCTTCCATCATTCTATCTAAAATTTTTCCTTCTATCATCCCTGTCACGAACTTGTCTTTTAAAATATCTTCCAAATTTGTTTTAAAAGAACAATTAACTGCGAGCTTCTTAATTCGAGCATACCATTCGTTAATTGTCTCGTGCAAATTCTGCTCTGCTTTATAAAATATTCTTCTTTCGTTGAATGTAGATACCACCTTTGAATATTGCGTGCTTAACAATTTGCACAACTCTTCATATAATTATAATTCACAGATAATAAACACAAGTTTATTATAAAATTATGTTGTTTATTTAATTAATTGAACATCACAACCACTAGCTAAACTATAAGTGTTATAAATGTTATCGAGTTACAATTTGTATTTGATTTTATACTTATTCTAATATCCTTAGGTTATTGGATTTTCTAATTACATTGTTATTGTAAAAGTATTGAAAAGTAAAAGAAAAGTGAAATTAATATTATTTTAAATAGGTGATTATCCTTGGGGAACACTGGATATCATAATTATATGTTTTGGTGTCGGGTGCCTCTGGATCACATAAATCTCGTACTGTTGTGTATACTGCATTACTTAACGCCGTAATTAAAATTGCCACTTGTTTCTCCTTATTAATACTGTTGGCTTTAAAAAATTGATTTAATTTTTCTTTAAAAATAATAAAATCTTCTCCAATGTCGAATTGTGGCATCGTGCCAATGACCGCCATTTTGGATCAAAAAAAAGTCGACGTATGCCGTTGTTAAGTGCTAACTCAATAAATTGATAGTAATATATTTATTTGTGAACTGTAGGTACATATTACAAATGTAGGGTAACTATTTTCTACCCTTGCTTATTACTGCAACTTAACTGTACGAAGTTATTCGTCGTACTACGCCTATTCTTAACTACCTTTTCGGGGAAGAGTACCACCCGCACCCCACTACAACTATTGTGCATGCAAAAAGGATATTCTTCACTTCGCATCTTACTACTTTTTCTCCTCGTCGCCAATAATGTGGTGTATCTACTCTTGTAGATAACCCAAGAAAAAGAATAATTAATAAACTTACTAACGTTTATTGAGCGTACATTAAGACGGATTACATTGAAGTGACCTCCTTTTACATTTCGTGCTTTCAATGCCTCTTTTCGGCTGTGTCTCAAGTACATACATCACAGTTATTAACTCCACTTTATCTGGACTTAGAGCAATAGGATGCAAGAGTATTCGAAAACGATTTGCTAAAATACCAAATGTATTTTCTACTATTCTTCTAGCTCGAGATAACCTATAATTAAAAATTCTTGAGTCGTGATTAAGACCTCGGTCAGGATATGGTTTCATTATATTTATTGACAGTGGAAATGCATCATCGGCAACAATTACATATGGTAATGGTTTGTTGAGCCCTGGTAACACTTCAGGGTCTGGTAAGTGAAGAGAACCATTCTGTAATGCCTCTGCAAGTTTACTGTTGCGAAAGACCCCTTCATCACTTATCCGTCCGTGAACGCCTATGTTAACATAGAGGAACCGGTATTTGGCATCAGATAAACGCAATAGCACAATGCTGTTAGCACCTTTATAATTATAATAATCTGAGCCACTTGAAATTGGTGCTCGAAACGTAATGTGTCGCCCATCAAGAGCCCCGACACAAAGTGGAAACTGCCACATTGCATTAAAATCAGCTGCAATTTGCTTCCACTTTCTATTGTTGACAGCAAATATTCAAACTGCTCACTATTGAGCCTCAAGAAAATTTATGTAGGACCCCAGATCTTCTTGTAGCAGTTCAGCATTTAACATGCTTTAAGACGTCCTTGCCTTGGTTTCGACGCTGCAGCCATTCCCTACACCACACTCGACGCTTAATGGACCTCTTCTTCTTTGATGGTAACATACTCGATACCATTACTACAGAAACTGCAGCAAGTGCGGAGCACTTTATGGCCAAATTATTATTGTTCACAATTGTTCAAAAAACAACAAACAAATAAAAAAACAACAACAACAATAAAACTTAACGATAATAACAACAACAAATAACGACAAAGTCACAAAGATCAAGCACACGATAAATAGATAAACCATAGCCAAGAAAGGAAGTTTTATCTATGGAGGGAAGCAGCGATAAATTGAATTTTCCCAGACAGCAACTTGTTGCGCCGGCGTTAACTGAAATTTACTACAAAATTTACAAGGTGTAGCAGACAGATCAATTTTTACAATGCAAATTTGAATCCAAGATTAAAACATATTTTACACTGTAAATTTATATGTAAATTTTGTATCAAATTTATAAAAGTGTCAGACGGCCTTAATAATTCTAGAGAAGAAATGCTATTGTGAACGCACCACAACCACAAATTTATAACCTCACTCCATCGTTTCTACGTTTTTGTGAGAGCTTCGTCTTTATTGCCAACAGTATTTTAATATAAGCTCACCAAGTTGATGGAGAATTAAATTACTCAATTTCGATTGTTTTGTCGAAATAAAATAGTTTTCATCACAGTAAAACAAGAAGACTAAATTTTTTTGTTGGAACGGATTGGTGCTTAATCAATATAATGGTCCACCTACAAAGATAACACCAAAAGCGTTTGGCAATGTTTGATATATCATGGATGTAACTTAAGCACATCTCGAACAAGTTGAACTTTATATAATGACTTGTCGCATCATACCGAAGAAAGATATTTATATCCTTACTGTGTGCAATCAGTTTACCAACTTATTGAGACAATTATCCTGCACATATTCAATACTCTCAATGGCTTTGCAACACTTTTATCACAGACATATTTGCTGAAGACTCCTTATCGATGAAGTTTGGTTTTATGTTTACCGTTCTATAATTTCTCAAACACGTGCATGTAGAGTTTACAAAAACATTTTGTTAAAGTGGTTCCGCTTCACCCTCAAAAGATCTTTTCAGAAGTCGGAATGTTGACTTTTTATAGTTTTGATTTTTTCTTACAGCCTTACTTAAAGAATCTAACTTTTGAACAATGAGTAAATAATATTGAAGAACTACGTGAGAGAATAGTTTGTAAAATAGATGACCTGAACACCCTTAACATGTTATTAAACATTATCATTGGAATGTTGCATATAGTACAAAAATGTCTTAAAAATCACTGAACAAATTCAAGATTTATTACAATTGTAGATTATTGTCGATTTGTTATTATTAAAATTTGCTTTGCTACACATTACGACAGATTTTTTATTTATACTTTCATGTTGTCGTTGATTGAAGATAAAACGGCAATATGTATGTATAGTTGCCTATACTAAAATCAATTTTGTTTACATTAATGTAAGTCATAAATGCGCGGTCGATGGATGAATATTGTTTGTTAAGTTTTGTTTCATAAATTAACATTAAATTTTCTTTGAATATTAAAATCTACTGAATAAGAACTAACCAAACAAAACCTCACTTAATTTTCCTACGTCAAAATTAAAACTGTAAATTATTTGGTTATTCACTAAAATTTATAAAATCCCTGAAACAGTACGGAAAGAGCTTCTATTTCCGTATCGTGTACAATACGGAAACAAAGCTATAGAAATTGCGAAATAGAAAAAACTTATTTTTTATTCATGGAGAATGTTACAAAATTATTGAAAGAACTTGCCGTTTGTTTAACGAGAGATATCCACACTTCCGACCTCTAAATAAAACTACGTTTAAGAGAATAAAAGCAAATTTTAAACAATTTGGAATTCAATGTACTAGAACACTCCCCAAGGTAGTCACCGGTGATGAATTATTGTACCTCTTCACAAGGGAGAAGCCACCGAATTACTTACTAATTACAGACCTATAGCATTGTGCTCTGATATTTCAAAACTTTTGAAAAATAATAAAAACTCAACTAGTAAACTTCTTAACAAAATTTAGTATCCTATTTCTCGTCAATTCAGTTTAGAGAACACGACAGATGCTTTGGCTTTTCTAACAAGAAAAATTTATAAAAATATGGATAATTCTAGATGCTCTATTGCTGTATTTTTAGATTTAGCCAAGGCATTTGACTGTGTCAACTATTCTATCCTTTTTGATAAGCTTGAACATATTGGTATACGTGGTACATCCTTACATTTTTTTCAGAGTTATCTAAGTGACAGATATCAATGTGTTAGAGTAAATAATAAAATAAGTACATCTCTTAAAATTAAATGTGGAGTTCCACAAGGAAGCGTTCTTGGGCCAGTTTTGTTTAATATTTATATCAATGATTTATTGATTCTTTTCAATGATGTGAAAATTTTAGCGTATGCTGATGACACAGTTTTGTATATCGGTGGTTCCACTTGGGATTATGTTATGTTATCTGCTTCAACTAAGCTATCAGCAATAAAATACTGGCTAGATAACAACTGTTTAACTTTAAATTATAGTAAAATTAAGTATTTGTCGTTTTCTTCTTATGCTTGTAATTTACTTACGAACGAGCATATTGTTGTTCATAATGTTAATTGTAACAGAAATAGTTGTACATGTAATATAAACATAGCTGGGGTTACATCTATAAAATATTTAGGTATATTTTTTGATTCAAACATGAAATGGGATGTGCATATTAACCAATTAGTTACTAAACTAAGAAGATACATATATTTATTTAGAACTCTTAAACATACATTTGAAATTAAAATTCTGCGTATACTATATTTTGCATTTATCCAGTCTTCATTGAGTTATGGAATACTTATTTGGGGTGGCGCGTTGACAACTCATCTATCAAAGTTAGAAATAAAACTGTTTTTTTCTAGCGACGCTTTGTTTCGAGAAGTAAATGTTTTTGATGTAAAACAATTGTATTTTATATCTATATTAAAGTTTTTGCATAAATCTAGGTATAATGATATTTGTGTTCCCACTCACTCATATGATACTAGACTGAAAGATAACAATCTGTCGTACGTAATAACAGCAAGAAAAAGTGTAGGTCAATATAATTTCTTATATTACATTCCACTTGTTTATAATTTTACATTGCAATATTATGATTTTGATTTTATAGCAAATTTATCTATGTACAGCTACAAAAAATTGATTTAAAAAAATTCTGTTTTTTAATTCAAGACAACAAATTTCTTTATTGTTGAGTAAATAAAATAAATAGTTAACTTCATTTTAAATTTAACATTTTTTAAATACAACATTGTTAATTTTTATATTCATCACTGGTGCTATCGTATATAATCAATAAAAATATTAAACAATTTGTTCTTTTCTGAATTTCTTTGTTCAGATTTTACAATGTAATCAAGCATATGTTCACAGCGTCAAATTTCATGATATTGGAACTTAGCTGGAACTATGCTCACTCTGTTGATTTCTTCTTTTTTTATATATTAATTTATTTTCAATTATTCGGTTTCCATTATTTTTTCTATGTCACATTTATTCATGTTTTTTTTCCTGTACTTTATTTTTCTGTTGTGTATTTATACATGTATTATGTAAATGAATAATTGGTTATTATTATTATATTTCGATAACACCACCTTTTGATGGTGTAAGTAACAGCAGTCCAGGAAATGAAGTTCAAAATAAGGCAAAACAAATTCTTTAAAAATGTACCGTTCTGCATGAAAATTTTGGATTACATTTAATCGTTGATTGAAATTTAACTTACCTTCCACGTTAAAATGTATATGTCAACGGGTGCTTATTATTTTTTATGGGCAAAACTACCGCTAAATGCCAAAACCAATAAAACCATATTTTAAACTTAAAGTGAGTAAAATTTTGTTTTTAACTAAATGTTTAATAATAAATATTTTATGCTTTGAAAATTTTTTACAAATCATTTCAACATTTAAAAATTAACCCCCATGATAGCTTAATTAAAAAAAAGAATTATTTACCCTACAAAATTAATAAGTCATCATAAAATAATTCTTAGGCTGGTTTCACACTGATGCGTTTTTCCGGGCACAAAATTTAACTTTACTTTGCAACTTTTTAACCCTTAAAAACTACCCCTTATAACATTACAATGCTTATTTACAACCACTTTAATAGAAATAAATAGAAAAAAATACGTATAATATATACATATATAATATCGATCCATAAAAATATACAGGGTGTACATAAATAAATGCGAAAAACTGTAAGTGTGATTCTTTGTCGAAAAATGTGGATCTTCTATATAATAAAAATTTATATTAGCATCCCCTGCTTAGTTACAAGCCCTAAAAAATAGAGCAAAAAATAGCTATTAATATAATCAGTGACGAAACGCATGATTTTTTGTAACGAATGTGATAATAGCGGGACGAGCGAAGCGAAGTCCAGCAATATCACCTGAGTTGAAAAAATCATGTTTCGTTACGTGTTACATACAAGATGTTTTCAAATTTTGACAAAAACAGAGTAAACGTGTTTAATTCAATATCATATTAACATATTCCCAATAGTATGTATTGTGTATATAAATTTAAAAAAGCTAAGATGTTATTCATAGAGTTTTTGTTACTATTTCCGAAATCCACTTCCCTTTTTTACAACTCATTTATTAAAATATTTGAATTTCGATATGGTAACGATATGACAGAGGTATCACTAAAATTAGTGTCAATGCGCAACTCAAGTAGTGAAACTTAGAAAGAAAATAGGTCCGAACTTAGTTTAAAAACTAGTTTCTAAATTGAATTTTTTTAAATTACATTATCCAAGTTTGTTCAAGTGGTTTTTTATATTCTCATTCGATGCACTTTGGACTGACCGCTACAATGTTTCACAATGTGCCCTTTCAAAGAGGATTTATAATTAGTTTTGAAGTCGCACTTGTCACAGTTAAAACGTTTACCATCAGAATGTTTTATCGTGTGCCGTTTTAAATCGGATTTATAATTAGTTGTGTAGTCGCACTTGTCACAGTTGAAACGTTTACCACCAGAATGTTTTCTCATGTGCAGTTTTAATTCAGATTTATGATAAGTTTTGTAATCGCACTTGTCACAGTTGAAACGGTTATCCCAGAATGTTTCATCATGTGCACTTTTAAATCGGATTTATAATTAGTTTTGTAGTCGCACTTGTCACACTTGAAAAGTTTATCACCAGAATGTTTCATCATGTGCACTTTTAAATCGGATTTATAATTAGTTGTGCAGTCGCACTTGTCACACTTGAAACGTTTACCACCAGAATGTTTTCTCATGTGCAGTTTGAATTCAAATTTATGATAAGTTTTGTAATCGCACTTGTCACAGTTGAAACGGTTATCACCAGAATGTTTCATCATGTGCACTTTTAAATCGGATTTATAATTAGTTTTGTAGTCGCACTTGTCACACTTGAAAAGTTTATCACCAGAATGTTTCATCATGTGCACTTTTAAATCGGATTTATAATTAGTTTTGTAGTCGCACCCGTCGCAGTTGAAACGTTTATCACCAGAATGTTTCATCATGTGCACTTTTAAATCGGATTTATAATTAGTTTTGTAGTCGCACTTGTCACAGTTGAAGAGTTTAACACCAGAATGAATCATTATGTGCATTTTTAAACTGGATTTAAATTTAGTTCTGAACTCGCACTTGTCACAGCTAAAAGTTTGTTCACTAGAATGTTTGAACATGTGAATTTTTAAATTTGATTTAGAATTAGTTTTATAGTCACACTTTTCACAGTTAAAAAGTTTAACACCAGAATGCTTCATCATGTGCATTAGTAAATTCGATTTATAATTAGTTTTGTAGTCGCAGTTGTTACAAAAAAAAGATTTTTCACTTGGATATTGGCTGAAGTGTTTCGGTTTAGTAGTTGAATATTGAGGTGATATGGCCTTCGCAATTTCTTGATTAGAATAAATTCGATAATTATTCTTTGAAAGATGATTAACGTGCCTCCTATTAGTAACAGGAACACTGTTGTGCGTTAAAATATGTAATTTTAAACCATCTTCAGACTGCGCATCAAAAGTGCACACTTTGCATAAGAATTGACCAAATTCTTCATGTGTCTTTACCTGAAATTCCAAAAGGATTTTACTATAGGCATTCATTATAAAGTTTCGTTAACATATTGCGCTATAATTGTATTTTAAATAATAACAATATTTTTGTTTTGAATCGAAAAATGATTATTTAGATTAAAATATTTCATGTAAATAAAATTTCATTTAATTGCAATAAAAAAAGTTGTATGCGTATAGATTAGTATGTGTAGAATAGGAGTATTGTTTATAAACTCATATCCGTTTGGACTAAGAAATGTTGAGACACAAAGTCTGTATACGTAATAAAAAGAGCATATTGATTGGTGACGAGTAGACCGGACACTATAAAATTATCAACGCTAGCGTTGTGAAAAAAAAACAATTTGTAAGCAAAAGTATGAGAATAAACGGAACACTAAAAAATTAATAAAATCAGTTTGACAGCTAACTTTACGCATTGTTTTTATAGGCTCCTAGATAAAAATGACAAAATCAGTTATTTCCATGGCAAACTCAGCCTCAATTATTAATCGTATTTTTCTAAAAAAGTTCTTATGTAACACCCATATTTTTTCATATGGTTGTAAAGAGAATAAACGGTGCTATCCGAAATATTAAAAAAATATATAATATGCTATTTGAAAAAAAAAGTTGAATATCGCTACCATTATACAAGTGCAGAATTTGAAAATTGTATTTACTTATCTTATAGAGAATTTAGTCTCATTTACGAAAATTAAAAAAATAATAAAAACACAAAAATAACGGAAATACAAGCCTAGAGAGTGATCTCTGGAAATCCTGTATACACGGTGGCCAGAAAAATACGGACAAACGCCAGGTAGAACGATTCTTTGTTCAAATCTGAGGCGATAATCTTAATCCAAAAAGTTATGCGATCCTTCCTTAAGGCGCACGAGACCATCAAACCTTAAGATGTACGGCTAAAATGTATCAAAATTCGTCAAATTTATCTATGTAAAATCATTGTGGTGAAATTTAGAAATGGAATTATCTCAAATACATCGATGTAACTAATCGATTAATACTAATGGTTTACATTTTTAACATTTCTTCATTGGCTTTTTGAAATTAAAGTACATATGGCAACGTGGTACTATAAGGCTACTTGTTTAAAAGTAATAAGTAGTTGTCAATTTTTGACGTTTCTCATGTGAAATTTGGCTGTTGAAATAAGGTAAACATTTTGTGCTGTTCTTAATACCGAACAATGTTTACCTTTGGAGAATACGCCGATATGTATATGGTATTCGGATTTTGCAATGGAAATGCAAACTTGGCAGAAGAAGAATATCAAATACGGTATCCTCAACGGCGACATCCATCCACCAACACGTTCCGTAGATTGGATCAGCGACTTAGGCCGGTCCTACATTGGAAGCGGAGTTGTCTGGCCAGATGGCCAGACCAGACCAGACCAGACCAGTCTAGACTCGGTACTCCTACACTGCAGCTAGTTTTCAACGGAGCAGACGAACCAGTCAAGAGCCACTTCTGAACGAGGAAAGGTGTTTGTGTATATTGTGGAAAGTGCCAGTTTTTTAGCTTCTAATTAATATACGCCTATAGTTTTTATTTTTTATTTTGTAATTAATATGTATGACAAGTTAAAAATGGACGACGAACTTTTGATTTTATGCTATTGGACAGGAACTTATTGTTAAGTGGACGTAAAAGAAAATGGGTCCATGAGTTTAATATAGACCACCGTCAAAGTGAATATTATACGACTTGCATTCCCATGCGCAAACACCCGGACAAGTTCAAAAAGTACCATCGGATGACCGTCGAGACATTTGTCTTCATCTTGTCTGAAATAGATGAAGATCTACGGAAGTGGAGCAACTTCAGGACCTGTATAGAGCCAGCAGAAAAACTGACAATCTTACTAAGGTAAGTACTTTCAATGTATAACTTAGAGAATATTTAGGGTTTTCTAACATACTAAAAAAAACCTCGCTAGGCCTAACTGATTTTTCATATACAAATAAAGAAAATTTTATATTTTTAAAATTTACATTGTTTAGAATTTATTTCCAAAGTAGCAGTTATCATAAAACTCAAATGTTTAAAACTTTAAGTAACAGAAATTTTGAAATGAAATAAGTTGTAATGTTTTTATTAATGAATTATTTTACAATGTTCACTACAAAAGTAAAAGTAGTCTATTATAACGTAAAATTTCAATTCAGTATAAATCCGTGAAAATTTGTTCTGCTTGGCCGGAGTGTTGGTTGGGATACGGTGAAGGAATGGAGCTTGAATTCTCAGAAGATGAAGCATATGGATGAGAGTAGTGTCCTGATCCCGAGGGGCACAGTGGAGGCAGGGAAGCAGCAGTTGATGGCCATGACGTATTCCGTTCATGTGCTTCAAGTTCTGTAATCACACAGTTCAGTATTTTGGATCTTATCTTCATCCTGCGAATATCTGGAAGTTTTTGTATTGACGGCAACAAACTTTTAAAAACGACAGATCCTCATCTTCCGCTGGGTTTGTTTGAGGGAATGCAAACCGTGCCTCCATTAATTGAACCTTGCGTCTTTCCAAATGTAAAGCCTCGTTTTGGAGTGATGGGGGTTGCTTCCTTTTTGGTGTTTTTGTTGATGCTTAGGTCCTACTGGAGTGCTGATTGGAGTGTTTGTTCGTTGGCTGACATTTTCTTCCTCTAAGTCATCAATATCTGCAATATCTTCTTCGTGTTGTGCGAAGTCGTTCTCGTTTGAAGCTTCGTCCTCATGTTCCTCCAATACTTGTGACATGGATGGCTCCGATACGGGAGATTCCCTGTAGTACTTCTAGGTTTCATCATTGGAATCAAGAAACTCAATGCATCGAAATACATCCATTTCGGTTTTGCTGATGCTCCCGATGCACCTTTTGTTTCCTTCGTCTTTTTCCGGAACATGTCTCGGAGCAACTCCCATTGCTTACGGGCTTCGTCTCCTAAAAATTAAAACAAACTGATAGTTTATATAAATACCTATTCGAATACTGTAGCTGAATACTCGTGCTTCGTTTTACATGTTTAATAATCTAAATAAGTAATTAATTTTTTTACAGGCCTCCCCTTTGAAGCCTTGAGTGAAACCTTTCGCATGAACTACACTGTGGGAAAAATCGTGGAGGAAACAGCTAATGCAATTTGGAAACAGCTCGCTCCAGAACATTTACCAGTACCAAACCAACAAGGATTTGTTAAAATTGCCGCAGATTTCAAGGACAGATGGAACTTTCCTAACTGTGTCGGCTGTATAGATGGCAAAAATGTCAGAATAAAAGCTCCTCGAAAAAGTGGTACGATGTTTTTCAACTACAAACAGTTTTCTCAATTAACCTTCAAGCCGTAGCAGACGCTCGATGTAAGTTCGTATTTATTGACGTCGGGGCTTACGGAAAGCAAAGTGATGGGGTGTGTTTGAAGCCTCTCCAATCTCAACCTTTTGGAAAACTTTTCTGAAACGCTGCCTGCCCTCACCAATTGATACAAGTGGCACATTGATTCCATTTGTTGTTGTTGGCGACGATGCATATCCTCTAAAGACGTATTTGATGAAACCATTCAGTCAACGAAACTTGACCAAATCACAGCGAATTTTTAACTATCGATTGTCAAGGTGCAGAAGGTGCATTTGGAATTTTAACTGCGAAATGGAGATTGCTCTACAAACCTATCGAAACAGATGTAAACAAAGCTGAGAAAATCATTAAATGCATGTGTCTTCTGCATAACATCATAATTGACAAAGAGAACATAACGCTCAATCAAGGAGTTCTTGAACAAGCCCTAGAGGAATATGAACAACGACATCAGAGGCCAGATGTAGGCTGCGGACGACGATTCAACAGATCCTCCACCGCTGCAAACGAGGTGAGAAGTTTCTTCCAAGACTACTTCAATGGATCTGGAAGTGTCCCATGGCAGGATGAAATTGTGTAAACAGTAAACACCAGTGGTAGTTTTACTGTCATAATTTTTCAAATCAGCCAATCACATTTTACAAAATTGCACTGCCCCAGTGCAACAAGACGAATTCCCTGTTACATATAACTTGACCATCATGCTATATTTTACAACATGTCAAAGAATTTCCCTTTCAATGTTATTGAAGTCAATTTATAATTAATACATTTGTACTTACCATTTATTTTCATCAATTTTCCAATTTCTCCCACAGCTTTCCCCGCAAATGTCGGTTGTGGTACTGCTTTTCTCTCTGATCCCACAGCGCTACTCGCTCACGCACTAACTCAATCAATAAACCTTTGTCTACCATTTTAAACAAATTAATAAAACAAAAACAAAGCCAAACGTACGATGTTTCACTCACAAAAGCTTCCGTTCAACTGGTCTGGTCTGGAGGAAAATAAACCTGTTTGGTTCTTGTCAGACCAGTCCCGACTCGGTCCGACCTTCCGGAACGATAACTGGCGCCAATGTAGGAGGGGACACGGCGCGGCGTGCGTTTGTTTTCTCCAGTCCAGACCAGACCCGCCCAGACCGTCTGGTCTGGAGAAATTCCGCTTCCAATGTAGGACCGGCCTTAGAGAAACTGGCACCTTTATACCGAATTATCGTAACAGCGGTAGACCTAGAGAGCGTCGAACAGTTCAATTAGAAGAGCAAATATTGGATGCTGTTTACGAAGATCCGACGTCCAGCACAAGACAAATAGCTCGGGAACTGAATATCCCTAGCAAAACAATAGTGCACTCAGTACTATCTCAAAATCTTTGCATCCGTTTCATGCAAGGAAAGTGCAGCCTTTGTATGTGAACGATAATGTGCACAGAAGAATGTTTTGTAACAATATTTTACAAAGAATTCAAGAAGAGCCGAACTTTTATTGCATATTCTCTGGAGCGACGAATGCTTGTTTACGAGAGATGGCGTCTTTAATAGCCATAATTTTCATTTTTAGGCGGACGAAAATCCGAAGGCAGTAAGGGAAATTGGACATCAGAGAAGATTTTCGGTAAATGTTTGGCTGGGGATTTTAAATCTCCGAGTTGTTGGACCAATATTTCTTCCAAATCGTCTAAATGGAATTGAGTACGTTAACGTTTTAGAAGAAGTACTGGATAATATTCCACTGAATTTGAGACCCAACAGAATTAAACAAAGATTAATCGATTAGTTACATCGATGTATTTGAGATAATTCCATTTCTAAATTTCACCACAATGATTTTACATAGATAAATTTGACGAATTTTGATAAATTTTACCCGTACATCTTAAGGTTTGATGGTCTCGTGCGCCTTAAGGAAGGATCGCATAACTTTTTTGGATTAAGATTATCGCCTCAGAATTGAACAAAGAATCGTTCTACCTGGCGTTTGTCCGTATTTTTCTGGCCACCGTGTATTACAATTTTCGGTAAATTTTAATGTAGGTTTTGATTCTACTAGTGATGTAGTAGACGCAGGCAGCCTTTGAAAATAATGCTTCAGTAACGACAAATTCTGAAGTTTGTTGTGAAATTAAGTATGTAAGTGTATTGAATATAATTTGCATGAACAAACTCACAAAAACTTACATGACTCTTGGAAGATGAAAATATACAAATTCACAATTTGGTTCAGCTTCGTTACAAACACTTACTTGGTTGGGTATTTAGCAAATTATGTACTAATTAAATTTAAATGTAATTATTGCGTAGGTATACTCTTAAAAAGTACTAAGTAAAAATAAAACTGAGAAGAATTTAACACTTCAAATGCCTATCTACGTCATCAATCAAATATAGTAGGTATCGGTGATGACTTATGACGTATGAGGTGCTATGACTAAGCAAACCCGAAAAAGGAAGATGGATTTGTGATAGTGTTTCCATCACATTGCAAGGCAGATTTTTAAGCTCATTTTCCTTCCATAAGGTTGCATATCTTAACAAAAATTTATAATCAATGGTGTTTGTTTTACACCAACAATCATGATATTTGAATGAATATTTTCATGTGTGTTCGCAGTTAAAAGTTTAGTTCATTTGTATTAAGCCCTGCATGAATATGATCATCAAGTGATCGACTTTCTATGCAAGTATAGGTAATTACAAATGTTAAAGTTCAAATCAATAATTGAATTTGTGATTCATTAACGATGAGTGAAAATATAAATTTTTTTTGTTGTTAGTGCCTTATAACACTAAAGAATACTCACGGAAATACTTTCTTCAAGATGCAAAGAGATATCAGTGTTAAATAACACACACTCATCTTTGACAATATTCTCACTCTTAATTCCATCTTCGGTGACCTCTGGTTTGATTACGTCTTTAATGAGAGGTGAGATATTATGCGGTTCTAATTGAGTGCATAATTGGTGTACATCATTGACCTCTTTCTTGCACTTAATGCATGCGATTGGATTCTCGGTAATGGTCACATCCTTGAACGATTTCAATCATATAATTGAATCGATGTTGTAAGATAATACATACATGTTCCAAAGGAAACTCCAACTTTATGTTATTGTATAGTAACTGAAACTCTGGGTCTTGTTTAATTTCTTTAAAGCAAATTCTACAAGTCATAGTTGTGAATGCTTAATGTTTATACTGTTGTGATGCCATGCCAGACACATTTAAAGAATTAAAATGAATTTCAGTGGCGGAACATACATTTTGCATTTGGGTTTTAGTTCTGATCAGAACTGATATATTTTTATTATTCCTCCAATATTATTAATTAATGTGCATTTAAATAGTGCCAAATATACCTTATAAGATCAAGTCTCTAAATAAATTAAGATTAAGGAGGTTTCGGAACCCAAGAAGAAGTTGTAAATATCCTTTTTGTACTCATAGCCTAAGATTACTGATTTCCCATTTATTCTCGATGCAAGGGGAGTTCCATTTCCTGCACCGCGGTGTTATCTAGTTTCCGAGAGAACAGGGAAATTTTTGTTAGGTTGGTATTAGTTGACAACGCAAAGCAAATTGTAAGCAATCGGCGGGACAGTGCTACCAACTAAAATTTCTTGTAAACACAAAAAACTAAGCAGCTGTGAATTTATCTATTATGTATTATTACTACAGTTACTCGATACTGTAACGTAACCCAGGTACTTGCAAAAGCAAGATTTAAATAGCCCGCTAGAACACAAAGCGCGCTTGGCCGGTCGCAAATAAAAGGTTCCTACGACATTCAATTTAGAACATAACATTTCCCGCTAGTTTATCCGATAATCATGTTGTAACGTTGTAGTAGACACACAAATTAAATAAAACGCAAATGTGGGGATTAATGAATGGTAACAAAAATGAATTTGGAATGAATATGTAAGTCAAAGCAAAAAAAACCAAAAGGGGGCACCTCTCTGCCTAGACAACCCGAGGAAAAAGAGGTTAGAAAACCTCGAGTTAAGTCCGACATAACACTAACAAAAAAAAATCATACCATCGGGTTCGAGATCAAATTATCAATTGGATCGGCCAATTTGAACAATTAGAGGTCTTCGTACACAAGTGTAAAACCAAAAACACAGGGGTGTCGTTAATCAAGAATAATGTAATCCAGCCCATTTTCACACACAATAAGCAAACCGTAGAAGTCGGAAGTACAATGATAGTCCTGATAGCAAAGTTAACGTTACCGGAAATTCTCCTCCTACAGTTTTACTGTCTTCCACTTCCAACGATTCACTGCCAACATTGCCCATTACTAATGCCGAAGTTCAGAAGCAGTTGGACGAATCGTCATACGAGTACGTGTTCAACAACAGGCTATTATTGAACAACAAGTTTTATATAAATACGCCCTTCTTTGGCAATTACGTTTTGGGCATTTACAACAATTATGGATCACCGTTCTCATTAAATAAATGTCTCTCATGTCGATCTATAATTCTAAAGGTGCAAACAGTACAGCAACCGACAAATGGTTAACAAATCTAGTTATAGTTATAGAAGCATTATGTTTATTGAAATCACGAACTGATATCTATTACATTGACACCACTTCTGTTCAATTATTATCTTCTAGTTCAATAAACTTGTTTTCTAAATTTGCTCCTTATACAAAATCTTTTACCAACATAACTTTTGTTATTCCACTAAACTTGATTAAGATACACTGGACTTTAATTGTACTTGATCTTAATAAGAAAATAATGTATGAAAGTCACAATCCAACTATTGTCAAAATTTATTAAAATGTTTTTAGAAACTCGAGATTTAATAAACAAGGATGAAATTAAGTTAAATTATAGAAAGTGGCAATTTTGTGAAATAAATGATTACCCCCTTCAAAAAGATTCTCATAACTGCGAGATTTATATAACTTGTTACATGAAAGTTATTTTGACACTGTCAGACTGAGGTCATTTTCAGATAACTGTTCGAAAGACTTTGATCTGGAACGTTTTAGATTTGATTTACAAACGTTACTGCTTTTATCGTCAAAAAATATGAGATGTAATTGTTTATTGTGTGGTATAGTAACAAAAACCCTTGATTATACTTGTTGTCAAAATTGTACAAGACGTTTTCATTTGAAATGCGGGTTGTTTAAAAATGTGTGTGAATTATGTCAAAATAATGGTGACGTATTTTTAGAACGACAAACAATACAATCAATTCATTTAGATGATTTATCAATTGAGTACTTTATTAAATTGGAGAAGGAGAACATTGCTAACATATTTTTGAACCGCTAGAATAATGATGAATGCCGAATATTTCGTGAAATGCCTACTAATAATTGAATACACGATAGAAGCATCCCATTTATTTCTTATGCAACGTCTGTAGAGATTTGTAAATCTATCAGAACCATATTTCCCGAAATTTCACAGGAGTTTATTTGCTTTGTAAGTACTGTTAGGTTTAATTAATAAGAAAATAATTTGTTGCTTTTATCGGATAACTACAATAGTAACGATTTTTTTTTGCAAAGTTTAAGAGATTGGACAATACTAGTATTGATACTAAGTCGCCCTACACAATGGATGCAACTCTATCTCGCCTCATCGATGCTCAAAATTAAAATTTAGTTGCACTACATGAAATCTAATAGCGTTCAAATAACAATAGATACTTACTAGATTAATAGATATGGAGAATCCATGAAATGTTTTTTTAGAAATTCTTAATCGTTATGATATTAAGCCGTTACGTCCGTTAATATGGTTTGAAAGTTGAACTGTAGTCCATTAATAAGTCACCATATAAAAACAAAGTGTTTGATTGCTGTAAAATAATTATGTAAAACATGGGAAGTAGGGCTCCAGCCAAAACTCAAACATGTAAAAAAATGAGCATTGTGCATGGTATCTCAAGTGTAATATAATCAAAAATTTTTGACAACGAAAGACTTAAACGTTATAATTTTTATTAATATTCAACCTCTAAAATTCACCCTTTCGACGGCTAAAACATTTAAATATTTTATAGTTGCTTGTTTGCAATTAAGTCAAGTATGTTATAAGCTAATCAAAAATGTGTAACAACGTTATAATTTTTATTAATATTCAACCCCAAATATTAACTCTTTCGACTGCTAACTCACTTAAATTTCTTATAGTGGCTTGTTTGCAATTAAGTCAAGTATTTTTTAAGCTAATCAATAATTTGTGACAACGAAAGACTTGAACATTATAATTCTTATTAATATTCAACCCCAAAAATTAACCCTTTTGGACTGCTATAACAATTAAATATGTTATTGTAGCTTATTCGCTATTATTAAATTTTTTTACGATAATGCAATGTAGGCAAGGACTACTTATTATTAATTAGTAGTGAAAATATTTGTTGCTGTTTTAACGATGTTTTCCCTTCATTTTCTCCCTTTTTTGGCAATTTTATTAATTTTTTCAATATAAAGTAGGGTATGTGACAACTGAATTAAATAAATTTCAGTCAGTTTTGGGTTAAAAGTTGACATCGATTATACAGGATACGAAAAAAATTGTCCACCTATGTAATCGAAAATGATAAATAACTTCATAAAATCTAATGAAACCCCCAGATTGATGAAGAATTAAATTCTCTACCAAAACTTAACTGTTAGCCGTAAAACTCAATTTTATTCAAACAAAAAAAAATGTGAATAAAATTTGATTTTGCTATTTCAAATAACCTAAAAAATGTGAAACATCTGAAGGCCGTTAAATTAAATATAATTGGCGTAAACACTATTAAAAGTTCAGTTTCTTTAAAAAATAATAATTATAATTACGTATAGTAGTTTCAGGATCTCCTGGCGGTTGACCTTCATAAAGATGCGCGGCGGAATTTTAAACAATTTGAAAAGTAGGCACGAACGAATATATCGGGAAGCGTCGGTAGCTAAAGAAAGTGCCATCCTAAATATGTCGACTACATAATAATACACGTTTGATTATTTAAAGCATTTTAAATTAATATTATAATTATTGAAAGTAAAATTAATAATTGACACTTAGGTATGTATTGATTATCAACTGAACACTTTTATTTTAAAAATTCTTTTTAGTTACAAACTCTTTTGTAAACATAACCTAGCCTTTACATCAGCTGTTTTGAATAAGGAGAACAAAATTAATTATATTTACTCAGTTGTTATAATTTCATTACTACAAATTACACCAACTCCAACGGATAGATAGAAAATGAAGAAGTGATAAAGTATCTTTAATCTGGGCTATTATCAGATCGGTAAATTTGAATACCTTCTTGATCGTAAATCTAACTCGTCTTTTTAAGAGTAGATGAAAGAAATCAAACACACGGATTAAAGACCACTGCAGTTCCATCCTAAAATTTGCCAGTGAAAAGTTTTACAAAATTCTCAACCACTTTAGTAGTTCTAGATCGTTATCTATGAACACTAACACATACAATATTAGGAGATGACAAATTTATGACGTGAACTTATTACTATAGTTTATAAATGATTGCCATTATGTTGTGCAGTTAATAAGAGGTGTTGAATCTGTGTTTGGTTTTTTTTATGTGGATTTTAGTGGACTAGTATATGTACAGAGTTCGATGTAATTTGTGTTGTTATTGTTACTTTTATGGTTATACATTACATTATAATTTAGTCACTGTACTGTGATGTGACTGTTATGGTGCCCCAAAAGAGCAGAATAACCCTTACAACGTATTAACTACAACGTTAAGATCTTAATACTTTATTTTCTTTTTCTTCTTTACAAATAACATGGATCATTTTGTTATTATATTTAGAGTGAAACTTTAAAATTAAATTTTGTATAAAATCTTTATCGTATTGCACTTTAACATTAATAAAACTATTATCTTTAGATGCAGGGTGCCCATAATCTATCTCATAACATGGGTAACTTTCTTAATATGCAAAATAGGTAATCGGTTAAATTAGGAAAGTTGGGCAGAATTACAAGCAAAATGTTAAACTTTTTTCAAATTTGACATATGTCTTCAACTTTTGAAATTTTGTGAAAAACTGAAAACAGTCGATTTTTTTAATGTTGTCCTGTTCCACTACTACTTACTTTAGAACTGAACTAAAAATGACATCTTATACATATTTTTACGTAGAATTCGATAAAATTACTCAAAATGTCATAACCCTCTTGATTTTCGAGATATAACACAAACTTACATTTTTTAAATGACAATCATAGTTGGCTGTGATCTTATTAAATAGCTTTTGTTTTGCGATTTCATTGATATAAGGTTCGATATACTTTACTCTTACATTTTTTTGTAAATGCTAAAAGTAGTTTATTGATACAATTAAGCTGCAAAATAATACACAGGCAGGCTATGGAAACAAATGCTTCAAACAAAAACCTGTTGAAACAAAAGCCTGTGTCGTCAACTAAATAATTTGATTTACATAAGTAAGTTGTATTATTCACGGTGATTTATTTTAAAAACATAAAATTCTCAAAATAAACAATGTATTCAAATGAAGAGAGAAACGACATGCTTTTTGTTATTATGCTAGCAACAGAAATAGTAATGAAGCCAGTGAAATGTATTTGCAAAGATATATGGAAAGAAGACAACCAGATAAAAGACTTTTTCCAAACTGGAAAATAATTTAAAACTATACGGATCATTTATGAAACCAAAAGCTAAGCAAAAGTTTAATCAAGAAGACGAAGAAAGAGTTTTGGCATATGTAAATTATAAACCAAAAACATCTACCCGTGAAATTGCAAGTGAGTGTGGTACTTCTACAGAAAAAGCTCGTTTAATTTTAAAACAAAAATCGATTCAAGCCGTATAAATTTTATATCGGCAACACCTTGTATCCAGCCGACTCAGAGAGAAGATTAAATTACGCTCGATGGTTACCAATTTACCAATAACGGTGTATTTAATAGACATAATAATAACTATTGGTCTGAGAACAACCCTCATGTTACTGTTGAGAGACGAGATCAACATATTTTTTCAATAAATGTGTGGTGTGGCATCCTCGGTAGCAGAATAATTGGTCCGTTCTTTTTACAATTACCATTTAAATGGAAGGCGATATTTAGAATTTCTTCAAAATGACTTGGAAGACATGTTAGATGAACTGCCATTAAATGTGGTACAAAATCTTACTCATTTCCAACATGATGGTGCTCCTGCTCATAATTTTAGAGCTGTTTCTGAATATCTTTCGAACGTTTTCCGAGCTGGATCGGTAATTCAGGTCCTATTAATTGGCCGGCAAGAACACCTGATATCACACCTCTCGATTTTTTTCTTGTGGGGAACCGTTAAAGACAGGGTGTACAAAGAAAAACCCAATAATGTAGAAGAATTAAAAGATAGAATTAGGTTGATTATTAGAAGAATTCGTCCTCGCAGTTTGGAAAAAGTGCATAGAGAGATGGTTAGAAGATGTCAAATGTGCATATTGGTTAACGGGGGCCATTTCGAACATTTAATATGAACTTTTATGTCTTTTGTACATTATTGAAATAGAACATAATTACAAACCATTAATAGTACCTACTTGTGGTATTATATTGTCAATATAAATTTTTGTTTCAAGTTTAACTAACTTGTAAATCATTTTGTTCCTTAATGGTATCAACAACACAATTTTGGGCATTTAAATAGAAATACAAGAGTAAAGTATATCGAACCTTATATCAATGAAATCGCAAAAACAAAAGCTATTTAATAAGATCACAGCCAACTATGATTGTCATTTAAAAAATGTAAGTTTGTGTTATATCTCGAAAATCAAGAGGGTTATGACATTTTGAGTAATTTTATCGAATTCTACGTAAAAATATGTATAAGATGTCATTTTTAGTTCAGTTCTAAAGTAAGTAGTAGTGGAACAGGACAACATTAAAAAAATCGACTGTTTTCAGTTTTTCACAAAATTTCAAAAAGTTGAAGACATATGTCAAATTTGAAAAAAGTTTAACATTTTGCTTGTAATTCTGCCCAACTTTCCTAATTTAACCGATTACCTATTTCGCATATTAAGAAAGTTACCCATGTTATGAGATAGATTATGGGCACCCTGTATATATATAAATCGCATTCTGTTAAATTGTCCTTTTATTTTATGTCGTTTATCTTGAAAAGCACTGGTTTTTAGGCACAACACACATATTTCGGAGTTTCTCTCCAAAATGCTACATGTGATAACATGCTGTGAATTCGCAATTGCTTCACCTTCCAAATAACCAAAAGAGTAATTAACGATAAGCTATATCACTGTATGTAACTGATTATTATATAGATTCCGAATCACTACTAGTAAATTCTTCCTCACTTTCACCGGTATTAACTGTAAATATCATATCTTCTACTTCATCGATAAAACCTTCTCTTTTTAAATATTCCTCTTCAACCTTTTGTGTGTGTTTGCATACAGCTTCCCATTCTTCACGACCAATTGATTTAAATTTATTCTCTGCTAATTTCCACACATCTTCAAATTTAAAAGTAACATTATGATTTGCTACATAATTTTTAATTTGGGCCCAAATTCATTCTATTGGATTCAACTCTGGATGATAAGGGGGCAGTCTGATTACTGAATGAATATGTTCAGCCATTAGTTTGTCGATTAAATAATTTTTCTGAAGTGATCGATTAATTTTAATTTTGCCAAAGAGTTCTGGTTTTGTTTCACAGTTTTGAAATATAATCCCGATCACTTAACCTGTTTTGCACATCTGGTTTCTTCCAGCCACATGTTGGATTAGGCTCGGTAAGTATGTTGTGGTAGGACGCATTGTCAATTACTAACACAGAGTTAGGTTCAATATTTGGAATTAGTTTTCAGTTAACCATTTTATATAGTTTTTAGAGTTCATGTCATCATGATAATCACCTGACTTCGATCTTGATTTAAACATTAGCAATGCGTTAGGTACGAATCCTCTTTTCTCCCCACAGTGTAACATTATCAGGCGCTGTCCTTTAGAAACATGAGCTTTTGCTCCCTTGCCACTGTCATCGTACCATCCATGTGAACTTGAATGCGAACTGTGCAGATAAGATTCATCACTATAAACAATGTTTCTGTCTTCTTCACGGAACTTTTTCAGTTTTTTTAGGAACGTGTGTGTTTCGATCTTATTGCGGAAGTTTCCACCAAGACCGTCCTGTTGTCTATGGTCTTCTGCCACTTAAATCCCATCTTCTTTATAATACAACGAAACATACTTAATTTTCCTGTTACATGGACACCTTCTTCTTGAACAGCTGCGAACCTTTTCCATTGTTGGCTATTGCTTTTGAATGTACACAAAATTGTGAATTATTCGTCTCACAACTTCTTCATCACACTTGTCGATGGTAGATTTAGGTGGTGGCTTGTTAATCGTTTTCCGAGGTTACTCAAACTTGCTACCTTCAGGTTTCGATGTACCTTCCTTAGCGATGCGTTGAATTGTTCTGGTGGAAATGCCTGTTGCTTCTGCTACTCTTTCAAACACACGATCCACAGGAATAATGAAATCTTTCGATTCCTTTTCACGCTTCATAAATTGAAATATTTTGTAAATGATTTCACGAGCTTGACTGTGAATAACAACTCCACTCATGTTTATTTTTAAACAATCTAGTGCGGATACGACGAAATAATAAAATGTGTTTTGAAAACAGAAGGAAAAGCTCAAAATTAGAATAATCACAACGGAAAGCAAAAAAGCAAATGGCTACTGTGATGACTACATTTGTGAGTTGAATAGTAGCGTTTTTTTCCGAATGTGCAGCACCAATTTAAGTTTTCTGCGCATGGAGGGGCAACCGCCAGGAAATCCTGAAACTACTATACTTGTCGATAGTTATTAGCAGTGGCGGCTCGTGGTCAATCATACTGAGAGGTCAAAAATTAATTTAAAAAATAGGCATATTTAAGAAAATATAAACATTTTACCTTTAAATTCCGCTTTAAATGGTCTTAAACTGGAGGTCCATTCTTCGTTCTTTAGCAGTGGAAAAGTGTTGAATAACACGTTCGTTAAAATCGCATATTCCTTTTATAAATGACTTCTCGATACCGTTGATTGAAATATTTCAATCAACGTCGATACTCAACATCGCTAAAGTGGATAATCTGTCTTGGCCCATAGTGTTGCGTAAGAAGTCTTTATTCTATTTAAGGTCGAAAAACAACGCTTGTCATTGGCAGTGTGCACAGTAAAGTTAATAAATTGACAGTTTCAGAAAACGTTTCACTCAAGTTATTATTCGTAAAAAGTTGAAGTAGTGGAACAGCACCAGAACTACAGCGGAAATCCGGACGATCATAAATAAGTTGTAGCTCAGTTTTTAGTTTTAAGAGATTTATAGAAGGATAGTTTTTTTTAACCAAATTTAAAATATTATCTGAAAAATGGTTTTTGTAATTTTCAAACTAATCACTATAAAACAGTTGGCTAATCACTAAATGATCACTGAAACTAAACCAATAGTGCATTTCAGAAATGATTATGTCGTAAACTTCCGAAGTCACTCGACGCTTAGAATCTTCATTTTTTTCTGATCGCTTAGTAGTATTTGATGAAATTGTAGGCATCTCCGAGGATAGGTCGTTTAACATTTTATCGCGAACTGCTTGGATTGAACTTTTAAAGGAGTCGATATAATTTTTTACAGATAAAATGTCTATACTACGTTTTTGAAGTTCATTAAAAAGTATGTCACAATGGGGCATTACAAGATGGAAGAAGTTCAACCAAAATATAAAATCTTCATTTTGTAAAAAGCCTTTTAAACCAATCGCTTGATTAATCGTCTTTGAATCTTCTTCGATTTCGATTATTTTTTCTAAACACAACAGAATGTCTGCACTATAAACAAACACAGTTTCCACACAACGTACATTAAAATACCACCTCGTGGGAGCTGCTCTAGGTAAGCGAGCTTTTACAAACTCATCCAGAACCGCTGTGCGTTTTGGGGATCGACTAAAGAATGTTGAGAAACCATGTAAATTTGCAAAGAAAACTTTAACACTTTTGTCTTTACCTGCTGCTTTTTGTAAAATTAAGTTTTGTAAAATTAAGTTGAATTGGTATGCATAACAATGTATAAAATTTGCGGCAGGGTAATGTTCTTTAATTTTTTTGTACGCCTCCTAATTTTCCGTTCATTGTCGACGCCCCATCGTAAGTTTGCCCAATTAATTTTTCTGGAAATTTATGAATGTCAAGATTTTCTAATTCATGAAGAATTACATCTGTAAGGTGTGAAGCTGTGGTTCCTCAAAAAACTCTTGGATTATCAGATAAAGCCGTTTCATCATGGCCACGTAGTGCCAACTCAAATGCACCGCAAAATTTTATACAATTTTGTTCAAAATATAGCGATTTTTCGAAACATTTTTATTATAATCTTCAAGGGATTTTCTATAAGCATTGTCTAGCTGTGTACGAATATCAACATTTTCTACGGTTGCAAAATTTACCGAGCATTTCATGTGTTCTGCAGACGAAGCATTTTTTTTTATTTTCTCTTTTAAATGTTTTTTATTTATTTATTTATTTATTTTAAATCGCTTACACCGGATTTGCACCATAGCGAGTCTGACGAGTCTTTAGAAAATAAGAAACAAACAAAACAGTAAAATACGTTTGATACTTCAGCTAAATCGTACATTACCTTGCGAAAGTTTCGATGAACATCTTTATTTTTGTCTTTGCTAGTTTGTCGTAAAACATATCAATACAAATTCTTAAATTGATTTAAAACACGCGAAAATCGAATCAAAAACCGAGCGTAGATGTACACCTATTCGAAACCGGCTTATGACCCAAAGTTGATTATTGCTTCGGACGTTCGCGTTTATTCGGGTGCTGCACGTGTTTCGAGTTTTTCCGGGTAGATCTAATTGGATGAGGACAATTCGCACCGCCAGCCCAAGGTTAAGAAGGATGAATTACGAACGACGGCCGATAAATATTAAGTTAATAATACTTGCGACTTTTGCGAGTAAATTACCTATTTTAATAAAACACGTAATAATTAATATTTCTTTATATATTGTCAAATATTTTGGAAGGCCATTGACCAACTGACCCTATGGACAATCCGCCACTGGTTATTAGTAGGTACGCATAAGATGACTCCTGAGAATGATTTATTTATTTTGCAACCACAATTATTACAAGCAAATTTAGATATAAGGCTTGAAATTAATCATAATTAAATGAAGCGTATACGTACAAGGTTATACTTTGTTTCCAAAGTATCGGCATATATTGGGTCCGGCAAAATGTATTACCCATTTTTATAAGTTATAAAATTAATTAATTTGGATAAGATTAAAAAATAATACGGTTTTTTAACGAATACGCTTTTGTGACATGTTTTGACAGTTGTTAAAATGGAGCGTAGGTCAGTGGAACATCGTGTGTATTTTGTGTTAACAAATTTACTTAGTTTACTTCAGTTGTTGTTGTTCAAAGACAATGTCGTCGCCATTGCCTTCAACGTAAAACCATTATGTCCTGGTACCGTTTATGTAAATAAACCTAGAGATCTTAAGGAACTGAAAGCTAACATAAGAAATGAAGTGAATGTGATTTCAAGGCACATCCTTTTCGCGCCGTAATGCAAAGATTTATCAAATATTTGGAAGAATGCATTGTTCAAGCAGGCGGTCATTTGCTAGACTCAATTTTCAAGAAATAAGACTCTCCCGTACTTTGTCTTTAAAAATTTGTATTGTTATTTAATTTTATTAAAGTAATTAAAGTGTTATAACTAGTTAAAAATGGGTAATACATTTTGCCGGACCCGTTACATACATGATTAAAATAATAGACAAAAATTATAGCTCTCTCGTTTGGTGATATCACTACGAGTATAGTTCTAAATTTGGCCACTATTTTAAAATGGCGATTTTAAATGCAGCCTTATGGTTTTTCTAGAGTGTGTGTTCTATTGTGTTTAGTCAAATCACTTTTTTTGTAACACCTGTAATCGCACTTATCACAACTGAAAGGCCTTTCTCCTGAGTGTTTATACATGTGGGTTTTCAATGTTCCTGCTTGACTACAAAAAAAATCACAAACATTACACTTAAATGGTTTTTCTTTAGTGTGTGTTTTATTGTGCAAAATCAAAACACTTTGCCTGCAACACTTGTAATGGCTCTCTTATCACAGCTGACAGTCCTTCACCCTGAGTGTTTGTATATGTGCGTTTTCAAGCTTCCTGCTTGACTACCGCAAAAACCACAAACATTACACTTAAATGGTTTTTCTTTAGTGTGTGTTTTATTATGCAAAATCAAACCACTTTTTGTGAAACACCTATAGTCGCACATATCACAACTAAAAAGCTTTCCTTTAGAGCATTTAAATAATTGCCTTCTTGAATTATAGGATGGTTCAACAAATGTTTATATTGGGTCGTTAATTGAAGGATATGCGCAACCGTAGGTTTAGCTTATTACCTACATTATACTTTTTCTTCTAGAAAACTTTGACAAGTTTATAAACTAGATGAAATACTAATAGCGTTTTCACAGCTGCTTTAAGAGTGCACTTAGTGTGCACTGTACTCTACTGACCTTGAAATTTGTGTTCCAACTTCCACTGCCTATTTTCAGTGTGACCACAGAGTAAAGATATTACCCAGAGGAACAACTCTCGTGGAAGGGAACGTACGCGCATCCCATCTCGCGCATTGGTATTCGCCATGTTGTCAGACTAGATCGGACGCGCCATATTTGAATTTGAAATCGTTTCTTGAACAAGAAATTGTACAATTTTTGGATCAATCTAAATTATGAAGAATATTGATTTGTTCAAAATACTTCTGTTTGATACTGACACTATTTTTGGAACAATAATTGGTGTGAAATTCTGCGCATTTATAAGTAAAATATTCGAAAGTACCACACACATCTCTAACAAAAACGTAGAATATATACGAGGATGTATTGATATCTAGTTAGCCTAGACCAGTTACTTGCATAAACAAAATATTGCGTTACCATAGCAACGAACAATAACTTATTAGAAGTGTCAGTGTAAAGTTTGACGTCAAAAAAAGTAAACCAGAGTCACGCAATAAATTAAATGAAAAAGATGTCCACCGAAATTGTGAAAATCGAAAAATTGGAGTATCGAGCCATCATCAAGTACCTGTATTTAAAAAGGTTAAGAGGTAAGCAGATTTACGAAGATATACTTAATACCCTTGGTGATCAATGTCCTTCGTATGCGACCGTCAAAATTGAAATGCAAGCTTCAAAAGAGGTAAATTTTTCATTGAAGATTATGACCGATAGGGAAGGCCAGTTTCTGTGTCAGTCCCCAAAAATATCGATGCAGTTCATGACATGATTTTATCAGACCGTCGAATTGGGCTAAAACGGATATCTGAAGCACTGAATATTTTATACGAACGCGTTCATCATATGGTTCACGTCAATTTGGACATGAGAAAAATTGCTGCAAAATGGATCCCCAAAAGTTTGAATGTTGACCAAAAGCGTGCAAGGGTAGAAGCATCGCGTTCAATCTGTGCTCGATTTGAAAACGGTGTAGACTTCTTAAACCGAATTGTTACTATGGATGAGACTTGGGTACATTTCTACGATCCAGAAACAAAGCAACAATCGATGGAATGGCGACACTCTGGTTCTCCAAGACCTAAGAAGTTTCGTGTCCAAAAATCTGCTAGAAAAGTTCTTGCTTCAGTTTTCTGGGATTGCCATGAAGTAATCATGATTGATTTTTGGATAAGGGTAGAACAATAACTGGAGATTACTATTCGACATTACTGACCACTCTACGGGAAAATATTAAAGAGAAAAGACGCGGAAAGCTATCCAAAGGTGTTTTGTTTTTGCAAGACAACGCCCCTGCACACAAATCTCATGTTGCCATGATTTAGGGTTTGAATTACTAAAACACCCCCCTTATTCACCCGATTCGGCTCCGTCCGACTATCACCTCTTTCCTCAACTGAAAAAAGTTTAAAAGATCGTACATTTTCTTCCAACAAGGAGGTAATAGAAGCTGTGGAGGTCTGGTTTGCAGAGCAAGAAGAAACATTTTTTTGAAAGGTCTAGAGACGTTGCAGGTTCGCTGTAATAAATGTATCCAATTAAGAGGAGAATATGTTGAGTAATAAAATATTTTGACATTGAAATTTTTTTTGGTTCTATAGTAGGCTAAGAATTTTTCAATATATCCTCGTAATATGCGTCTGCAAATTTTACAAAAATAAAGTTAAACGCACAGATTAATAATAAAAGTTTATTCTTTTGGACATATAAATATGTATAAGAAACGTCACATAAAACAGAATTAAATACAACATCATATTTTACATCACAATTATCTTACAAGAAAAAAAGTCATTAATTGTGTATGGACATAGCTCCACTAAAAAAGTTTTTAATTTGTATTTAAAAATGTTCATTGACTTAGCTTCTTTAATTTCAGTTGGAATGTTATTGTATATTTTTAAACCCATAATATTAGGGTTAAGCATTCCTAAGGAACTATGGAATAATGGTACTCTAAACTTATAATTGTTTCGAGTTAAGTAGGGGTGTACCGTGCTTTGTCTGCCGAAGTTATTTTTGTTTATATATATATATATATATATATATACATATTAGCAAAGTTGCTAACATTTTCGTACGTGAACGCTTTCACGAGTCGACACTAGATGTCGAAAAGCTTATCATTTAAATATATATATATATATATATATATATATATATATATATATATATATCTATATATATATATATATATATATATTTACTAATTTCAATACACATACATATAGACGCTACTGTCAAAATTTTGTATTTTTTGAAAAGAGGTCTGCAAGAACTTCTGTAGTTTGATCCATCAATAATCCTTACAATTTTTTTTGAGTTAGAAATACTTTCATGAATGTTGGGGATGATCCTCAGAAACAAATTCCGTATGCTATTCTAGAATATACATTGGCGTTGTAAAATAAGATTATGCGAATATTGCCCAATATTGGTTGTAAATTTCTAATTTGATAAGCTATAGTATTTAGTTATTTAATTAGTTTAGTACAATGTATACTCCAGTTCAAATTTGATTCCAATTCAACTCCTAAGAATCCTATACTTTTTGTTACCGATACATTTATATTGTTGATTTTAATATTTAAGCTTTCATTCAAAACTTTACGCTAAGTGTGAAAATATATATATTTGGTTTTATCAGTATTAAGATGCAGAATGTTAGCATTTAACCAGTAATGTAAGTTCTGAAGAACAATGTTACATTGTAATTCTAAAATTTTACTGTTATGGTTAGTTAACAAAATTGTGATGTCGTCAGCGTATATTATCGGAATACAATTAGCAATATTACTACCTAAATTACTTGTTATTTCATTTATGTATAGTGAGAACAGAATTGGTCCTAAAACGGTTCCTTGAGGAATCCCAATGTTTACTGTTTACAAGTTGATCTAAAAGTTTTAACAACATTGTTGCATTGAAAACTTGTTTCGACGTATTGAGTACGATGTGATAAAAAGTAGTAAACCAATTTGCAATGCATCCTCATATGCCAATAGAATCCAGTTTATGAATTAGTATTTTATGATTCCGCAATCGAATGCTTTACTCAAGTCGCAGAATATACCAATACAGTGTCCGCCAGTATGTAATTTATTACTTACGATGTCAACTAATTCTGTTATAGCCGTGGTCGTGGAACGCCTTGTTCGAAAACCATGTTGTATGTATGTATGTTAAGCATTGGTTGACCAAAGAACCAATACGTGTGATTAGATTTTGTCATAAAACATAAACCTGCTCTATTTTTGAGACAATTTTAACATAGTTTGCCTGAGTAAGTACAGCTTATGTAGGTATTTTTAATTTTTATAATGGAAAATTATATCATTGTTTGTTTTCGGTTAAAGACAAACATTATTACAATAAACAGCTGCGAAGTTTAGCATTAAACGATCCTAGAGCCTAAAGTCATTAATTTCATTAATAACACAGGCGGATGTACAACAAAAATTTTAGGACCTTGCACAATGTATTTCAACGAACGCAAGACACTGCATACCGGAACTAGTGAAGAAGAGGTAAGCAAAATTTACAGTGTTTCAAGCATATACATTTTTAAACAAGTTATTAGAAATTCGATTGCGTATGTAATCTTTTGCTATACGTAGTACTAATGAACATTCGGGAAACTCACAACAAGATATATTGACCGTAGATAGATGTGCCTTTTGGTAACTAAAAACCTCAAATTAGTTGCAAGTAAACTTATATTTTCAATATTATTAGAGAATACGAAACCAGGATGGTTCACTGTTAAAATCACCTGATTCTATAATAGGTGGAGAAGACTCGTCAACATCATGTGGTACACCTAGAAGTAGGTCAACTAACAAACATTATTCTGTAACTGTCGATGTTCCTGCCAAACGGAAAAAAAGGAAGAAAGATTGCAAAAATTTAAGAAAAAGTTTTAAGTTTTACAATACCTTATTCGATTTTTAACTTTCGTGCATTAATTTACTTCTAAATACGTTATTAATAATTACATACTTGTTTATATTTATTAGATAATCATACATGACAAAAAAGAACAATGCCAGAGTCTGTAGTAATTATAAAATGCCAATTGCTCGATTTTGTCACTCTACACTGCCATCAGGAAAATTAAAGTAATTACAAAAAATTGTTCTAATGTGAGTTGCATCATTAGTTCAGCGACTTCCACCTTGTTGTGCCATTTTTGTTAATGGGATTTAGTTCCAATAGAAATGTAATAATTGTAATAAAATGACCAATGCATATTGGAAAATTCCATGTTTCAAATTCCTTTGCAATGTTCTTCCATTCATGAGTACTTGCTGGCATGTTAATAAAAATTCAATAGTATATACTCACATATTTGTACTAAAACCTACACAAGGACATTAATCAATTTCTTAGCTAAATGTACTCGGGCATCAGGGTTTCTATAATGCTCTTACAAGCATTCGGTACAATCACTCGTTAGAATTAAAATCTCTAAATACGATCCTGAACTTCTAATCTTCAAACATGCCGTTCTCTTGCAAAGAGCAAATGCGCCGACGTTGAGTTGTTCCTCTGATAGTATTTATTACTGTGTAACCCAAAGCTACTAAATAAATATTCAGATTTTGCTTAAATTTTCAGACACATTTCCAGTCCAGGACATTACTTGTGGTAATTTGAATTCCATTTTGTCATTCTTTATTTTTTTTTTTCTTGCAAGTTTAATTTCTTAACAAGTTTTCTTGGGATTTAACCTCACTTTCCTTTTTCGGTTTTATCTGCTATGTTCTTCCTTTACGACTCGTTTTTAATTTCGCTGATGTTCGCTAATGTACAAACTATGACATATCTACATGGCTCTTGTAAGCAAGAAGGTATATGTGGTTGCATATCCATCTACAACAAATACGATCCTGAATTTCTAGACTTTCAACATGGCTGCCGTTGTCTTACAAAGATTAAACGCGAAGACGTTGAGTTGCTTCTCTGATAGTATTATTACTCTGTGGTATGACACTATTCGAGTGTTCCACTGTTATCCAAAAAATGCACTCAGTTTGCACTTGCAATGCAAATATGGTTGACTGTTCATAAATCCAAGCAAATAACAAACTATTTTTATCATCCCACACAACGCGTTTCAATATAAAATGAATACAAAACAATTATTATTATCAACAATTACCCAAGAATTCATGGAGTCCTCTTCACCTGACAGTGATTTTGAAGATATACTCCCAAAACAAAAAAGTGCCTCGAATTGAAAATTATATTCGTGATGTAGTGCATCATTACCTGACAAGCAGGTAAAAGTCCTGTCAATTAAAAATAGGTAATAAAAAAGTATTACGTTTGTTGTTTAAAGCAACTTCGCATCGATCGCAAAGACCGCTGAACATTTTATAGAATTGTCTTCTTATTCCACATTTTACACAAAAATATGTGCAGCATGGTCGAACAACAGCTACATCAGCAGAAAATCATATTTTGTCATTTGTTTGGTAATTATTATGATCCGCAATTGTAACATGCAGTTAGGTTCGCAAGCAATAAGTGCTGTATGGGTGATGTTGCAGAGATTTGGTATCTGTACCACCAGTTGTTTTAGACAACTCGTTAGTTATGGATTACTTGGTACCGAGAATGCCCCAAATTTTATCAAATTGCCACGTACTTTAGTAAAAAAAGAACATGTTTGCAAACTGAATTTTCAAAAGTAAGTATGAAAACTAATCAATAATTACAAGATAAGTCGTACTATAATTTATAGGTGTCTGGATTTCCTAATGTAATTAGGGTGTGTAGATGGAACATTTATGACATACATAAATTACATGACATATCAACTAAGCACGCATTAAAACTAAACCCGTCGAAATCATGCCTACTTTTATTTGGTCGCAATTCACAATACATCCATTTAAGGGATCGTCTTGAAATTAAATTAAATAATGTTATTATTCCTGTGAAAGAAAATTCTAAAAATTTAGGTCTTATTTTAGATAACACTTTTAGGTACAAGAACCATATAATTACAAATATACAAAGAGCGTACTCTACTTGAAAATCTCTGTACCCACATAGGAATTATTTAAATGAATTTCAAAAAAAAATGTTATGTGATATGCTTGTTTTATCGCACTTTACATACTGTTCGGAAATATATGGTTCTTGTATTGACTATGACACTTCGAAGAGAATACAGCGTGTACAAAATTGTTGTTTGAGATTTATATATGGCATTCGTAAATATGATCACATCTCTCACAAATTAAAAGAATTAAATTGGTTAAATATGGAACACAGAAGGTTGTTGCACACGGCCACCTTGTACCATAAAAATAATTACACAAAAACACCACCATACTTATACAATAAAAATAAAATTCAGAACTGATGTGCACAATTTAAATTTGAGAAATAGGGGTTTGATTACGCCACCACAACATACAACAGCCTTGTTTGAAAGATCGTTTCAATATCATATTAGTAAAATTTATAATAGCATACCACAACATTTGAAGTCTATGCCTGTTCAATTATTTCATAAGCATTATTTAAATCTTCTTCTAGCTACATAATACTACCTTTTCTGTTTTTCTTAATATTATCTACAGACATATGCACTGCTGTAATTAAAACATATTTTTTTTAGTTTTAGTTTGTTGTTTATGTTTGGTTATTTGTTTTCTAGTTATAGGTATACATTGCATACATTCTTTTTCATATGCAACAAGGTGCAGTTGAAAAACAGTATTAACTGAACTGCAGCTTGTGATTTTGTTTAGCAGACTACCTATTTAGTTTTTTTGTATGATTGATTATTGTTTCTATGAACTTGATTTATGTACAGTACATATTATTTTGTGTTTTTTTGCTAGCAAAATAAAGATTATTATTATTATTATTATATATGTAAATAGACATGACATACCTATCTTTGACGTTACAGGGTATATATGATGCTATAACCGAAGATTTATAAACGTTTTCACTGGACCTCCTGGAAAGATACACGATTCGATAGTATTCAAATTATCATTTATTAGCAAGGAAATTGCTAATATTTGTGATGAATGTTTTCACCTGTTGGGAGACAACGCATATCATTTAAGAGAATATTTATTAACACCTTATAAGGACTACGGCACATTAACGAATATTCAAAACAATACAATTATAAGTTATGTGCTACAAGAGTACTAATTGAAAATACATTTGGTGTTTGCAAAACTAGGTTCAGGCAAAGAGCATATAATAGGAAAGACATATAACTTTATGGAAATAAACGTTGTAATGTATAATGTGTTGCCTATGCATCAAAATATCAATTTCTTATGAAAGAAATGAATAAGATGCCTGACCGTTTAATGAAAAACAAAGACAGTTGAGTACCCACCTTCAACGCCAAAGTGGGAAGGGTTTTGTATCTGATGTTCTTTTACTGATGTTGCCAGGTTGCAATGGAACTTATACGTCTTCAAAAGTTAATAAAATAGAGATCGTTTTCTAGTTGTAACGCTACTATTAATTTTCATATTAAATATTAATTTCATATTATAAACTAAAGTTTGTGAACGCTAAAGATTTTTACTTTGTCTTTCTTTTAAAATTTGTATTGTTGACACAATAAATCGGATAATTTTAAATATAATTGCAATTAATGGTAAACTGTACGATTAAAATTGTAAGCGAATCGCTTAATAAATATTGAACTCGCCGCTTCGGTAGAGACATCGAGCACGTGAAATTATTAGCCATCCGTCGTTCGAGAACATCAAGATAATCGTAGTGCAGGCTGAAGTATTACTGTATGGGTTGCAACGGAAGTTCTTGATTCGGGGATTTGCAGCACGTACCCGAGGATTTTTCAGATTCAAAGCCGAGTCGAAGGAATGTATTAATTAATGTTTTAATTTGTTCATTCACGATTCCGCTATTAATTATGCAGGATGAATCACCATCAACGAAACAGTAAAAGCTTTACAAGTTTTGTCATTTGATTAGGTTGCACGTTGATAAATTTACATTTTAAAATTATTTTGAAATATACAGTATGTCCCAAAAAAGTGTAGCGCATCAAAGTTATATTTTCTTATGGAACACCCTATATCTTATTGTGTTTTTGTCTGCCAGTAAAAATAAGACATACTTTCATAAAGGTTCCCTATACCTAAACACAGAGTGTTCTTGAGTTACGACGACTTTTCTAAAAATATGGAGTATTAAAAAAATTATAATCCAACAAATCATAACAAATTTACTCAAGGTAGGTACGTCTAAATAGTTATTAGAGAGGAATAATGATTAAATATTAAACATTCAAAATTTACAGGTCAATTATTGATCATTCAATATGAGCCTTATTTTAAATGGAACACTGTATTTTATTAATTCATAACGTTAATAAAAACCCTTTTCTAATGGTATAAGGATGTCCTATGTTACAGGTTTTGCACAAATAATAGCGAGATATTTTAAAACAAAAAAATGCATACGTAATTTAATTAGTTATTAACATTTTAAGACATTATAGTCTGATAATCACATATGAGTTACTAAAAGTCATGTTTCGTTACATGTTACATACAATATTTTTGAAACAAATAAGTTTTAAAAAGGAATTCAATCTATTTCAAATTCAAATTTTAATCGGGTGTGAACCAATGTTACTATGATTACAATGTTCAAATAAATGTCGAAACAAACTCACAAGTGACGAAAATTTAATTAATTAATTAATTTAATTAATTAATTAAGTGTCACATTTGCACGGAAAACCCTAATACAAGAACAAAAAATTTTTTGGATAATTTAGGGAACAGTGAAACGAATGTGGGAAGAATGCTTGTAAAACACTATCATCTGTATCACATTCAACTACACAGGGGCGCCGAGTTTTTAAAATTCCCGTGGGTGCTTCAGCATTTTTAATGAGATACCTAGCTACTTATATTTATTATTGTTACACACAAGACAGTTTGTTGTTAGACACAAGAAAATACAAGATATTTAGAAAAGATAATTTATTATATTACACAGCAGTTTGACATGTGCACCTTATTTATCATAAACATTAGGTGTTATTCAGTGCGAATGTATTTTGACGAACTACTGCTCTATTTATAAATATGTCGGCAATGTTTTCAAGTTCCAAATCATCTGCTATTTCTCTGTTTACATGCACTACCATGTAATTATTTAGTTTTGCTGAGTCATAGTAGTCCTCTAGTAAGTCTTTATTCTTCGTAATGCTGAAAATGACCTTTCAGCTGTGCATGTCGATACTGGAATAGTTAAAATTATTTTTAATAATTTGATGACTTCTGGTATCATATTTTTGGTAGATTCGCAATGAGTAGTTATAAAAGAAACAACATCCTCTACACTATTTAGTTGGTAATTTTTGTTTGCGCAAAATCTAAAAGCATGTTTCGATGAAGAATCAAACGATCCATGTCAAAGTCATCTCCATAAAATTTTTCACATAATTGCTGCTTGTCATGTCATCATTATTTTGCTGAGTAAGAAATAGTTCCATGTTGCTCAAGTGTGCCATAGTATCTTTAGTAAAGCGCTGTTCAATACAGCCTATGACTTTATCTAACACTTCAAAATACATTTTTCGATAAAAGTCAGCTGGACTAGAAAACTCGTGCTGCTCACTTGTAGAGTCATCTATCTTTTTAGGTCTTTTCCGTATTTTTGGTGTTTTAGGTTCATCCAATTCTAAAATGTGAGCCAAATCTACAGTAGATTTCCAGACGTTTCAAATTTTCGTCAGTTCTTTGGGACGACATAACTCTTTGACTGTATTAATATTATCGACAGCTTTTGCAGATGCAGAGATATCTTCTGTAACGTAGCATTTAAAGCTTCAATGCGACTAAGAATTTCTATCAGAATTTTAATGATAAATAGTGATTCGAAAGACTGAAGACTTTTTAAAAACCCTTTGCTTTGGCACCGGCATCATCTTTCTGAGTTTTTGTGTTGTTCAAAAACATAGAAGTACACTATAATTGTCGAGAATTGTTTTCAAAGAAGATATACGACAGCACCATCTTGTTGGGCAAAACGGCCGTAGAGAAAGATTTGTGCATCCTCAGCTGCCTGTAGCGATTCAAAACAAGCTGGCGTTTCGGTGACATCAGCGAACGAAGACAATCAGCTCTCTTATTAATACTAAAAATCTCTGATTGCCGGTACTTCTTTCATAGTATCTTGAACAACCAAGTTTAAAGAGTGTGCGACACAATGCACATGAACTGCCCTTGGTTCGATAGCTGAACTCGTGCTTTAAGGCCAGTATGCGTTCCAGAAACATTGGCAGCGCCATCTGTACATAGACCTCTGCAAGTTTTGATATCAAGGCGAAATCTTTTAGCACGTCATTGAAAATATCAAATAAAATTTCAGATGTGGTTGACGGCGTTTCATAGAGTCCGAAAATGTTTCATCCACCATGACAGAATAATAGATAGCATTTTGTATTAGTTTAATTATTTTACTCAATACTTCGTGACTCAAAATTGTACACAGTTCGTTAGTGACATCGTGTGACAACCATTTATATTTACTGCGCTGGAGCCACGACTTTAACTCGGGAATATCCTCTGATCGCAGCTTCAATAACCGACTATAATTTGAATTTTCATCCTCATGGCCTTATGGCAAGGCCTCCGGCCATTAAAAAGCGAAGAGTAGAAATCATTTTCATAAGGGCGGTTCTAGCAGTTTTCATATCTTCAAGTTTACTTTTGATAACATTGAGTGTACATTGACGCCACGGTCTACATTGGCTTTATGTAAAACACAAAACGGTGAACTTCAGACATTTCGTGCTTTTTGAATCTTTCCAAAGCCTTATTCCATGATGAAAAACCAATCTCAGTGAATGCTTTAATGGAGTCATCATCTCGTGATGATTTTTTGGCGTAGAAATGCCACTAGATATAGTTTCTCTACAGATTTCGCAAAACACTTTATCGATGTCTCCATCATACAGTAGCCATGGAAAAACTGATTGCCACTTACTTTGATAGCTGCGTCCTTTCTTCTCTGAACATAAATTTTCAGATGTAACGTTTCGGTCTTGACCTATGTTAAGCTGAGAAGAGCCACTATTACTTGTGGAAGGTTCTTCAGGTTTAGGTACCTTACGGTTCCGAATGACAAACTTATCCATCATAACATAACATCCTAACAGTTCACGTGCTACACAAATACTAGTCTCAGAAGGAATGAATGCGCGCGCGTGAGTGCGTGATGCGAGCAGTGTGGCGGGGCCAAAGACAGGGGCGGGGGCGGGTGTATATTATTTCGGTACCTATATTATTTTGATTTAGTTAAAATATGAGAATTATTTTAGATATTCATAATCGTGGGTGTTCAGCACCCACTCATTTACCTTTCGTGGGTGCTGGAGCACCCGAGCACCCACGGAGTCGGCGCCCTGCAACTACACCAGCATTTGACAGAAAACGATTGTGATGAACGTTCAAATTTTTTGTTTATGGAATCCAACTATTTAGACGTTAATAAATTTGTTATGATTTATTGGATTAGAAAACGTTGCATTTTGTTAATAGTCCATATTTTAAGAAACAGTCGACGTAACTCAGAACACTCTGTATTTAGGTATATGGAACCTATTATGAAAAATGTACTTTTAATTTTTATTCTCTCATTTTAAAAATTAATTACTCGGTCATTCGCTAACCGATTTTGAAAACTTGCATCGCTGGATAGGTGAAAGTTAGTTCTTTCAAACCAACAAAAATATACCGGGTGTTCCATAAGAAAAAAGTTAACAAAAAATTGTCAAAATTTCGCTATTTTTGTTATGACGTCCTCGAAGTCGATAGAAAAAATTTAATGTATTCAAAGAAAACTTATACTAAAAATCTAACATTTCAGTGAAAACCCATGTTTCTATCCTAAACCGTTTAGAACTTATAGGCAGTTAAAATAGGATAAAATATAAGTGGACACCCGGTATAATAAACACATTGTATTACTATAAATAATTTTTATCTTTAGTATAAGAAATAAACAGTCCGAGGGCCCTATTCTGTAACATCATTTGTTTTATTTTAAAGGTACTCTAAAAAATAAAATAGCAATCACAGTTAAGAAAGTGACATATAATGTAACGTAACCATAAATACGTCTGATTTAAAAAGTAATTAATTTTAACAGATTGTTTGCAGAATAGACCGCAAAATAAGTTAATTATCAAAAACTTTATTTTGAAAAAAATATTTTTAAATTACATAAAAAATAAATCTAGTATTAAGTAACTTGAATAAAGTGAAAGAAATTAATAATAATTATGACTTCAAAATATTTTATTATCTTATATATTTACTGTTTTTTGCAAGGTTTGTGTCCGCTTTTTAATTTTATGAAACAACATCTACATAATTATAAGTATTTCTTAAGTTTTTTAGAAAACACTTTACGTAACGAACATAAAAGGCTACAAATTTAGTACAGTTCCAGGCATTTCCTGTATATCTATTTTGACAAGTATCAATTAGACCTTTCTTTGATGTTTCTTCCTGCTACTACGGTTACAGCTAAAATTACACTTGTATTTGGAACTTTTAGGAATTTAATTTCACCTTGGCACAATCTTTTTGAAGTATAAAGAGTTCATTTTTATTATCCGGAGTACCTTCTATACACATTTGTTTACAATACTCACAATCAAACTTTTTATAGTTCTATAAAGAACATACCCTGCTAAATATACCACCGAACAGTTTTCTAATGTAACCTTCTTAGAAATATTAATATCATTTGTATTATTTTCTTTCATTTGTTCTATTCTCTGGGACCTCGTCGTGCACAGTTTCTAAAAACATTGAAATTTTACTTTCCTCCTGTACTTCTTCAACTTCCGGCGTATATATCTTCAATCCCAATAGGTACATCTTCGTCTATTTCACAATTAGCTGTCTCCGGTGGTTTCAGTAGTCTAATTAACATATTATATTGTAAAGATTGCCGAAAAGATTTTGCTGTTGGGTTTGTATTATTCCCGCTTCTTCTTCGGATAACTGCGAACAAATTTTCGAGTGGATCTTGATTTAGTCTACTTGTAAGTAGAAATTGATATCCACTTTTTTTAAATCTCCCACAGCAGAATAGTAGCTTGAATAGATTGTTTCAAACCTTTAAAATAATAAATGTTTCCCTTTACGTTATTTTTGGAAGTATAACATTTCCACAGGTCAATCCACTTACTATTTCACATAAAAACGTTTCTAAATTGGTATTCCTTGTAGATAGAGTACACTGGTACGGATTAGAATGTTTTAATATGCGACTATTTAATATATCAAATAAATTGTTAAGTTTCAACAAAAATCTGGCGGTGTCCGTTGCGGTGCTAGATGTAATTTGTCCAGTACTTACACAAGTAGAAATTGCAGCAGCCATAGTTTTTGAAAAAACTTGGGTTGCAAACTTAACGCGCATCTTTGAAAAGTGCTTGGGCTGATGTGAGATTCCGTAATTTTCGTCAAAGCTCTAGCTGAATTGGAAGATTTATCTATAAAATACGCTGCTCTTATATCACCCCACGAAATTTTTTTTATTATTAATATGAATATCCTGGGACATTAAATTGTTTCTGATACTTTTAAATAAGTGGGGAACATCAAAAATGGCATATATTTTTTTTCATCTACCTCGAAAAATGGTTCTTCGTCAGTTACCCCTAAACTTTGGAAAGCAGCTCTATTTGTCGCTGCTTGGTCACACACAGTCGCACGAACATTTAAACCTGCATTTTCTAAAGCTTGTACATTTTTATGATGAGCCTAGTAAGAGGTTGGTACTTAACGGATGTAGACGACAAGTAGTAACTGATGGGCATTTTCCATTTTTTAATTAATCCACGTGCCATAAATACCAGTGCTTGAGTAACAGTTTTTGTTTCACGGCCAAGATGTCCGAGATGTTCAAATCCTTCAATTAGATCCAGCTTGGTATTATACTCTAAATGTTTTTTATACTCATTTCGTCATCTAATAAAACGCACTCCTTATCTTCTTCTGTCATGGCATGAATCTTTTTCCAAGACTTTGAAACAATTTTGTATCTACTCCAGTTGGTAATTGTATCACTGTAGCCAAGAAACAATGGTGGATTTGGATGGCAGCACGAAGTTTAAAGTCTCTCTCATAAAAAGATATAGTGCAGGGGATTTATAGTATAAACTTAAAGCCAGTTCTTTTTCATTTTACTCCATTGATTTTTATACTTATGGAAAAGTTGCATATTTATAAATACTCTGACACTATTGGATAGTTTAGCTGGGATTTGAATATCTGATGTACATTTCGAAATCAACTTCTTTTTAAGGCGACGAATGCAAGCGTCTTTTGCATTAATTCGTTTTGCAAACAATGTATGCGAATGCTATACTTATTAGTGTGAACTTGCCTTTTCTTTTTGATGATGATGGCATTTCAAGAATAGCCTGCAATATAGGACGCGTTACAAAACAAACTCAAAATTATTTGATTATTATTTTTGATATGACGAATAAGTGATATGTATTTTCTTACCTGAAGCTTCTGATTAATTACAGTGTCCTTAGAAGGCGGGGAGAGATTTTCAAAAGTATTTAAGTGAAAATCACTGACTGACATATCGCACTGTCCATATGTTCTTGTTAACTTCTTTTCTTAGAACTATTTTTTCTGGCGATGATGGAGAAACTTCTTTTAAAGTCACTGTGTTTTGCGTGTTGTCCCCTGCACTACATTCATTGTAATTGATTGGAACAGCATCGTGCACCAACGAATTCTTGAAAGAATTTCTAAAATTCTTCACTGCAAAATGTTCGCACAAATAGTTTTTCGCGCAATTGCACTAAACTAAAATTAAATAAGTTGATATTTCCACAGTTTTTTAACCACTCATCACATCTTCGTTCGTCAAGGGGGAATCGAAAGAAACTAAGACTCGGATGAGTAACCCGACTTCGATGACATTCAAAGTAAACGCAATGAGCTCTTGATAGTGCCATAATAAAAAAAAACAAATACAACAGAAGTAACAATGTAATAATAACAACAATAACACAAAAACAACAACAATAACACAGCAACGCTCAACACTAACAAACTAATATAATAATAACAACAACGATGTTCACCTGAAGATATATAGAAGCGTTATGAAAAATTTTCGAAATTGTTTTTATTTTTAATTCATTTGTAGGTAATCACAAGACGTACAAAAAACATATTTTACGAAAAGGTATAAAAGACAAATACGATAAATACAAACATTTCTATTGTATATGACTGATATCAGGGCACTTCTAATACCTACTTTAGTAAAGATAACTTTTGTTTACAATATTTACCGCCAAAAGGTAATTAAAGCGGTTAAAATATTACGTGTTGAATGTAAAAACATATTTAGTGACTAATAGGTGACAGCGGCATTTCTCTATTTTCTTTAATCTAATAGAAGAAACACAAGATTATTTTGCAAGTAAGGAAAATAACGTTTTATTAGCGGATGAATTAATTTTTATTTTTCATGAATTAGTAAATTCTACATACCATTCATATATTGTTCTAAGAGTTTAGAAAAAGTCGATTCATTTTGTAGCTTTGAGGTGTCACTAAAATTGCAAAATTTAATTCCATATAAAACGGCATTATTTAATTTTGGTAATATTTGCAATTCACGATGACGCTTCATCAAATAATGTTCATTTTTATAAAATAAGAATAGTGACCATTGTAATCGGATTTAATAAAGTCGTTTAATTTATATCTCTCGCCTGAAAGATTTACGTCAAAAGATATTATATTTGATTTACACCGAATAAAACGTATTAGGTATTTATTCCGCAAACTATGATCAAAAGATAGAATTATGGGAAATTTGTAATTATAAATTATCGTTAATCAAGTTTCTAAGTATGCATTGATATTTTTATTTTTCTTATTGTTCAATTGATATTTAATTTCTTTCAAATTTTAATGAAGCTTTTGCGAATTGTTAAAAAATAAGTATTTTGAGAGCATATTTTAATTTAATCCTAAATATGAATACGACTAAATTATTGCTCCTTTTAAATTAATACAATTCTACAAAAGCGGCAATTTATTTTAAAATTCTGTTCATTCATGTGTAGCCCACAATTTCATTTTACGTGGGTATTCAATCTGGCAACGGTGTTAGTTAATAACTGAGGAATGCGCTGAAGGAAAACATTGAAAAATGGTTCTGTTCAAGACTATTTAATTTGTTACTCGCCTACGAGAGGGACGAATACATGCGCTCGTAGCGGACGTGTAACATTTTTCCCTACGCTAATTTTAAAGGATGTTGAATCTCTTCCCCATTATATGCTCTTGGTTCAGGCAACTAATAATTTATAGTGTCATGCTGTGTTTTACACAATTTGTGTATTGCTTTTAGTGATAACTTATTAGGTGATTGTATGATCGAAGAAAATTGTTTCAATCAAATAGAAAATGCACCTACTGAACGAGAAGTGGTATTGCGACGTTTGGGAGAGCAGAAACGGGAGATGCTTTGCAGATTAGTAAATAATAACCTTATTGATTAATACATTAAATAAAAAATTATTTATTTCTGAAAATAACCATGTAAAACACTATACAGTAGTAAATTGAAAATATATACTTCAAATTATTGATTTTGTTTCAGTAATTTAATTACTCCGACACCATGTCCATTTTTTCTCTGCGTCTACGTTCCTTGTTCTCTTTCTTCTTTTTGCAGTTTTATTAACGAATCAGATAATTTCTTTTAGGGACTGCCTAATCTTCTGCTTTAAAGAATTTTTCTTCCGTTATTTCTGTAATTGTAGCTTGTGTTGTAAGCCCGCCCTGACCCCACCCGACTTTATCATTGCAAACTATAAACATCAAAAATCACAAACACTACACTTTAAATAGTTTTTCTTTAGTGTGTTATATTGTGCAGAATCAAATGACTTGTTGTGCAACACCTGTAGTCGCACTTATCACAACGGAAAGGCATTTCTCCCGAGTGTTTATACATGTGGGTTTCAAGTTTCTTGCTTCACTACAACAAAAAACCACAAACACTACACTTAAATAGTTTTTCTTTAGTGTGTTCTATTGTGCTGAATCAAACTACCTTTTGTGTAACATCTGTAGGCGCACTTATCACAACTGAAAGGCCTTTCTCCTGAGTGTTTGTACATGTGGGTTTTCAAGTTTCCTGCTTTACTACAGCAAAACCACAAACATTACACTTAAATGGTTTTTCTTAGTGTGTGTTCTATTGTGCTGAATCAAAGCACCTTTCGTGTAACATCTGTAGTCGCACTTATCACAACTGAAAGGCCTTTTCTCCCGAGTGTTTGTACATGTGAGTTTTTAAGCTTCCTGCTCGACTACAGCAAAACCACAAACATTACACTTAAATAGTTTTTCTTTAGTGTGAGTTCTATTGTGCCGAATCAAATTACCTTTCGTGTAACACCTGTAGGCGCACTTATCACAACTGAAAGGCCTTTCTCCTGAGTGTTTGTACATGTGGGTTTTCAAGTTTCCTGTTTCACTACAGCAAAAACCACAAACATTACACTTAAATGGTTTTTCTTTAGTGTGTGTTCTATTGTGCCGAATCAAAGCACTTTTTGTAACACCTGTAGTCGCACTTATCACAACTGAAAGGCCTTTCTCCCTGAGTGTTTGTACATGTGAGTTTTTAAGTTTCCTGCTTGACTACAGCAAAATCACAAACATTACACTTAAATGGTTTTTCTTTAGTGTGTGTTCTATTGTGCTGAATCAAATCACCTTTTCGTGTAACACCTGTAGTCGCACTTATCACAACTGAAAGGCCTTTCTCCTGAGTGTTTGTACATGTGGGTTTTCAAGTTTTCTGCTACACTACAGCAAAACCACAAACATTACATTTAAATGGTTTTTCTTAGTGTGTGTTCTATTGTGCCGAATCAAATTACTTTTTGGTAACACCTGTAGTCGCACTTATCACAACTGAAAGGCCTTTCTCCTGAGTGTTTGTACATGTGGGTTTTCAAGTTTCCTGTTTCACTACAGCAAAAACCACAAACATTACACTTAAATGGTTTTTCTTTAGTGTGTTCTATTGTGCCGAATCAAAGCACCTTTTTTGTAACACCTGTAGTCGCACTTATCACAACTGAAAGGCCTTTCTCCTGAGTGTTTGTACATGTGAGTTTTCAAGTTTCCTGCTTGACTACAGCAAAATCACAAACATTACACTTAAATGGTTTTTTCTTAGTGTGTTCTATTGTGCTGAATCAAACGCACTTTTCGTAACATCTGTAGTCGCACTTATCACAACTGAAAGGCCTTTCTCCTGAGTGTTTGTACATGTGAGTTTTCAAGCTTGCCTGCTGACTGCAGCAAAACTCACAAACATTACACTTAAATGGTTTTTCTTTAGTGTGTGTTCTATTGTGCCGAATCAAATTACCTTTTTGTAACATCTGTAGTCGCACTTATCACAACTGAAAGGCCTTTCTCCTGAGTGTTTGTACATGTGGGTTTTCAAGTTTCCTATTTCACTAGAGCAAAAACCACAAACATTACACTTAAATGGTTTTTCTTTAGTGTGTGTTCTATTGTGCTGAATCAAAGCACCTTTTGTGTAACATCTGTAGTCGCACTTATCACAACTGAAAGGCCTTTCTCCTGAGTGTTTGTACATGTGAGTTTTTCAAGCTTCCTGCTCGACTACAGCAAAATCACAAACATTACACTTAAATAGTTTTTCTTAGTGTGTGTTCTATTGTGCCGAATCAAATCACCTTTTCGTGTAATACCTGTAGTCGCACTTATCACAACTGAAAGGCCTTTCTTCTAAGTGTTTGTACATGTGGGTTTTCAAGTTTTCTGCTACACTACAGCAAAAAACCACAAACATTACACTTAAATAGTTTCTCTTTAGTGTGTGTTCTATTGTGCCGAATCAAATTACCTTTCTTGTAACATCTGTAGGCGCACTTATCACAACTCAAAGGCCTTTCTCCTGAGTGTTTGTACATGTGGGTTTTCATGCTTCCTGCTTCACTACAGCAAAAACCACAAACATTACACTTAAATGGTTTTTCTTTAGTGTGTGTTCTATTGTGGCGAATCAAAGCACCTTTCGTGTAACACCTGTGGTCGCACTTATCACAACTGAAAGGCCTTTCTCCTGAGTGTTTGTACATGTGATTTTTAAGATTCCTGCTCGACTTACAGCAAAAATCACAAAACATTACACTTAAATGATTTTTTTAGTGTGTGTTTTATTGTGCAAAATCAAATCACTTTTGTGGTAACACCTATAGTCGCACATACCACAACTAAAAAGCTTTCCTTTAGAGCATTTGAAACAAATGCCTTGTTGAATTTTTTGATTTGTCACAAATACAGACGCAATTGAGAGTTTCTTATGAGCTAACACATGAAACTCCAAAGTTGTCTTATTTTTAGACTGATAACCGCAAAACATGACATTCAAGTACATTTTCTTCCGATGTTACATTAAAGTGTACCTCTTGTGGCTCTGTAATAAGGAATGATCAAATGTAGTATAACTACACAGACTGCATTTAAATAGATGAGTAAATATGTGATTGGTTAATATTTGTTTTTCGTTTATAGCATAATTACATTGATAGCAGTAGTATAAACATATCTGATGCTGTGGATTCATCCACGCACGTGAATATGTCAGTGTTAAATAACACACATTCTTCTTTAACAATGTCTTCATTTTCATTTTCAACTTCGACAGTCTCTTTCTTTATACTTTTTCAAATAATTTTTCCCCATTAACAAGTGAAACGTTTTCGCTTTTGCATTAATGCTTGAGTTCTGCAACAAGCTTGAGCTTGCATTCGTTGACACATAGGTAGGTTTTCATCAATGCTCAATTCCTACAATTTAATTTGAGTGTATAAATAATTCAGTAGGATATGATACTTACTGCTTTAATGGGAAACGTCAACAAAGTAGGAAGTTCCATTGACTCGTAGCATAGGGAGTGTAGTGAATTTTCTTTTTATATTTTTAAACAGACTTGACATCCTATTGTGGTATCTGCCATTATTAATGCACTAATTATTTATCTAACAATACTGATTTCAATGCAAGTAATCAATAAAATCTGTTTGTAACAAATTTCGTAGTGACTGTTGTACCTGCAAATATACTTTTTCGTATATAGGATGGTTCAAAAAATGTTTATATTGGGTCGTTAATTGAAGCTATATATGCAAACCGTAGGTTTAGCTTATTACCTATATTATACTTTTTTTTCTAGAAAACTTGACAAGTTTATAAACTAGATGGAATACTAATAGCGTTTTCTTCACTGCTACTTTAGGTGCACTTTAGTGCGCACTGCACTGTACATGGATCTTGAAATTTGTGTTCCAACTTCCACTGCTTAGTTTCAGTGTAACACGGGTCGAGTGTTGATGTTCTACTGTTTTCCAAAATGTACACTCAGTTCAGACTCAGCTGCACTGACTAGAGGAGTCAGTGCATCAGTGGCAATGCAAATATGGCTGACAAGAATTCATGGAGTCCTCTTCATCTGACAGTGATTTTGAAGATATTTTACCCCAAAACAAAAGGTGCCTCGAATTGAAAAATTATATCGTGATGTAGTGCATTCACTCTGACAAGCATAAAAAGTATTACGTTTGTTGTTAAAATGGTTTCAATCAAATAGAAAATGCACAGACAATGAACGAGAAGCGGTATTGCGTGACGTTTGGAGAGCAGAAACGGGAGATGCTTTGCAGATTAGTAAGTAATAACCTTATTGATTAATACATTATATAAAAAAATTATTTATTTCTGGAAAACCCATGTAAAATACTATACACTAGTAAATTGAAAAATATATACTTTAAATTATTGATTTTGTTTCAGTAATTTAATTATCTCCAGACATCATGTCCATTTTTCTCTGTGTGTCTACGTTCTTGTGTTCTTTCTTTCTTTTTTGCAGTTTTATTAGCGTATCTGATAATTCTTACCAGGTCAACAGAAAAAGTCCCTTATGTCATAATTGCAGACGATGCATTTCCTCTTCTGACAGAATTCTAAACCCATATTCTGCACCAGAATGAAGTCATGAATGTTGGATATTTAATTATAGGTAAGATCAAATTGTTTAGTATTATAAATTGTAATTGATTTTATCTATCATTTAAGAATATCAAGAGCTTGCAGAATGATCGAGAGTGCCTTTGGTATCCTTGCAAATCGATTTTGAGTGTTGCTTACTCCCATTAATGTAGGTGTTACGTTTAGTTTTAAGTATTTTATACAGCCAGTTAGGCAACCCATTTTACTTCTTTGTTGAAAATAGTTTGTAGTAGAAACGTAATTTTAGGAAAAGCCACCCTATTTTGATAGCAGTCACCTGTAAGTTGTGGCAGTAGGTGCTTGTCTGCAAGCTCAAGTTTATTTTATGTCGTTTAATTGTTTTGAGGCCACTGTCTGCCGTTGTGATTGGTGTTGTTAATATAGTGTTTTATTATCAAAATGCCTTTTTTTCGACGCATTTAAATTTATTTAAAATGAACCAGCTAATATGGATTACGCCTTATCCACTAGCATTTTTTTGAATATGGAGTGCGTGTCAATACCTATGTTAGCCACTTCATACATTGGTCCTTCGAACCTGATTTGTTTATTTCAACGCATTTTGATACATCGAAATTAATTGCAATTGGACAAAGAAGCACGCAAGATTCAAGGATTACGTGGTACGGAAAATTCCATAAGCGCATAGTTTACTCGTTGTTGGCGGCCTCAGCTACCTGAAGGGACCCCTTTGTTACCAACGATTGTTGCAAGTAAGACGCATGCTTCCTTTTCTAACCCGAGTCCTTTATATCCATTTAAGTTTACGTGGTCTCAAAAACATTTGGATAGAAATTTTATTTTTAGATACCGACTAGGTACCTTTTAACGGGTTTTATATATTTGAACGGCATTGTAACGGTTTTATTGTAATGCATTTGGTTGATTTTGAATTGAAATACATACAAATTTGCCTATTGGATTGATTTTTTTTAATACGCTTGATTGTAGTTTATAACGTTCATTTGAAAATTCTTTGTCTATTTTTGGCACTCGTGAGAATTATTGCGTTATTATAAAACATTTTTCCTCTACAATCGTACTTACGTATTACGCATTTGATAGTTTTAAAACAATTCATGATGGCTCCAAATAAATCAAAAGAATTTAAGTTACTGGCATTCAAGGCCAAAATATTTTAGATCAAACAAATAATTTTAACGAATTTATTAATTCATTTGACGATAGAATATCACAAATTGAGGTACAACAGTTAAAGCTTGAATTCGAATTATTCAAGCCAACTTTGAACGAATTCAAATCCGTTTCAGAGGAAATGTCTCTTTGTGACGTTCCGCACGATTTTCCAACAGTTTCGCAATTTTACAAAGATTTTGTGTCTATTTCAGTTATAGCTCAGTCCTTACTTGATAAATACGAACAAACAATCAGATCGGTTTCAAGCGAAAGTTTAAATAGTACGCGTACGACTTCAAGTAAATCAAAGGAAAACGTTAAGCTTCCTACGATAAATCTCCCGACTTTTCAGGAGAGTATCAAGATTTTAGGCATTTTTCGAAACGTTTGAGGCTCTAGTTGACTCTAATGAAAATTTATCCCAAGTTGAGAAATTTTTGTATTTAAAAATTGTTTAAAGGGTTCGGCCTGCAAATTTTGAGCGAAATTAAACCTTCCGAAGGAAATTATTCCATTGCTATCGACCTTCTAAAAGAAAGGCATGATAATCGAAAGCTGCTTATTTTTAGTCACTTTGACACCTTGTTTGAGACACCGAGAATTGTCAAAGATATAATAATTACGAGTTTTATAATAAGTTTATAAAGCATTTGCGTACTATTGACAACGAGGGTATGTCTCTCGAAGAGTATAAAGATGCCGTTTTGGCATATCTCGTTAAAACAAAGTAGACCTGTAACCGCAACGGATTTTTCCAAAACGTTTCCAAGGAAAATTCCTAATGTTGAGCAAACATCCACATTTCTGGCTAACAAATGCAATATTATCGATGACACTTCTAAGGTCACAAATGCTGCTACTGCCAATTCTCTTTGAAAAGGGCCAGTCAAAAGGGTTCCTACACCTTGGCTCAAACTACATACCTTTGTGCTTTGTGCAAGAGCAACATTTCTTGAACAGTTGTCCGTCTTTCTGGCCTTATCGTCCAGAGCTCGTTTTCACAAAGCCAAATTCTTACGGTTGTGTCTTGTGTGTCTTCGTCATGACACCAAGTCTAAATGCACTTCTACAATGAATTGCAAGAATTGTAACCAACGTCACAACAGTTTGCTTTGTTTTAAAGCTGTGACTTCAAATAATTCAAGACAAGAATGTGCTCGGCCCGGTTCTCCTCTCATCAGATAGAACTTAGTAGCTCGCCTGCATCTAATGTCGTTTCTCCTGCTCAGTCAGGTACTTCAGCTGTTGAGTCCCCTGAGGCTCCTAGCGCTTCTACTGTATGTGGTTTTTCAAGATCCTCCGAGGTCTTATTATCCACTGTCCAAGTCAATGCTGTCATGGCACCAATTCCTTCACTGTTAAGGGTCTCCTGGATTCAGGGTCCCAAAATAACCTATATCGGAAAACCTTCATAAAAGATTGAATTCTTCCTTTACATCAATAAACCTTACTCTTAACCCTTAACCGGTATCGTGATTTTTAGCATCGTGTGGTAGTATCGTCGGGTCATTTCGGACCCGATTTTTTAAACACTAAAAATGATATATACATTTTACATATTTAACTATTTGTGCTGAATTGACATCGGAGATATTAATAGAAGCTGTATATACAAAAACAACAATATTTTATAATTTGTTTTTATTTTGAAAGTGAAAACAAAACGGGTGCATTTTTTCATAACACTTGGTAACGTTGACAAAGAAATAGAAAACTTTAAGCTCAAAATTTTACAAAAAAATTTTGGCACAAACTGCAAAGATAAATAAACAAAACATGAGATTTTCAACAAAATTTATATATTTTTTTTTTCATATATAACGATATGTCCAATGACGTTCAATTGCACTTGGAACAAACAATTTTGTTGGAACTATGTCCTTGGCTAAACATGATTTTTACAATTGCTGCATATGTTGCGTTGTTTATTATCATTATTTGAAGGACATAAGAAACATCTACGTCGTTTCCTTTGTTGAGGATTTACATTTTCATTGGGATTATCTACATGGTTTGTTGAGGGAGAATATCGGTCAATCCAAGAATTTTCCGTATTATTGAAGGAATTTCTAGGTAATCTAGTTTGAACCAGTCTTCTTTCATATGGGTTCTATCAGTATTCGACCAAGCTGTAAAATAAAATCCCGTCTGCATAATGTCGTGTTCACATTATTTGGAGCTGCTTTATATAACACAAACGCATTGACTGAACTCTATGTTCATTAGGGGCATACCAAATTGCACAAGGCCATCTTCTAGTTCTTCGCCAGTATTGAAAGAAGCACATTTCTGGTCATGCATCTACACCTGCTTTAGTCATATTGTATCTAATATGAGATCAGGCTTATTTGAGATCTTGCTCATTTTTTATTGTCATGGTGCATGGATGAAAGTAATAACACATATTTGTTTGGCTTTGGCACATAAGAAAACCCAGAGTTTTAGTACCAGTGAAAACAAAAGTACATGTATCTATAAGCAATAATGCAACTGAACGAAGCACA